>JARQOD010001090.1:42277-104777 GCA_033576555.1 Oophaga sylvatica | reverse complement strand
GATCATGTCATGATTACACGCCGCAGGAAGAATTATCGCAAATAATAAACCATGATAATGTCTTGAATTTATCTGCACGAGACTTTACCAAAACGCAATTAGATGTTTTGTCCTTAGGTCTGAATTTTGTGCCCGATCAGAATTTCAATCTTTTTTCTACTATTTTGGACGTCAATAAGTTTATGCGAGACCTTACCATCAAAAAGCATTTTTAAATCATTCTGATGAGACCCCTTTGCAGGAGTCGCTGACATATAATAATGAATTTACTGACTTGTCTTTCAGAGAACAGGTATCTCTCAACACTTTGTTTAGTTTCTCTACTCATTCCTATGATAATGAATCTGAATACATTCATGCACCTGTGTTTAAAACAAAAAATCCCTCTTTTTATCCCATTCAATCCAGGCCTGATTGCATGACTAAATCCAGGAGGTGATAGAGAGGGATTTAAAAATCCTTCATGATAGGGTTAAAATGGGCAGCAGCAGAAATCATTCCAATTTAACAAAAGCCCAGAAAACTGCATTAGATGAGATCAAAAGTATGTCAGATATAATAATTAAAATGTCGGACAAGGGTGGCATGGTAGTTATCCTGAATAAAGAGGATTATCATTCTCAAATTATGTCTCTCTTGTCTGACAGTGATGTATATGAAAAACTCCATACAAATCCCACTGATAAATTTAAAAGTGAGATTATCCAAATTATCAATGAGGGTTTCAGCCTTGGCATTCTAACCAAAAAACAAACTGATTATCTCACAGTGTCTCATCCATTATCCCTATCATGCATGGTCTCCCAAAAATTCACAAGGATATGAAAATCCCCCCCATGAGACCTATTGTCTCAGGGATTGGATCTTTAAATGAACATCTGGGTGAATGGGTTGACTCACTACTTCAACCACTAGTACAAATCACTCCTGGTTATATTAAAGATTCTAAAGAAGTGCTGAGAATGTTTTCCAAGAAAATCTGGTCTAAAGAAAATACTTGGTTATGTTGTGATGTGACTTCTTTATATACCTGTATACCTTACAATGTTGCCATGACAGCGCTGCAGTTTGTCTTAACGAAATTCAGTAATTATTCCCAGGATCTCATTAATTATATTTTACAAGTTATTCAATTTTTATTAACCCACAATTTTTTCTCATTTGACAATAAATTTTTTTTACAAAATCTGTCGTGGCGATGGGTGCGAAATTCGCGCCATCCCTAGCTAATCTTGTTATGTCATATTGGGAATATTTTTTTATTTTTTCAGCTACTAATCCATTTATTGACTCGATTGCTTGGTATGGTAGATATATTGATGATTTACTCATCATTTGGAGTGGTGATGTACCTGCCATATCCGGATTTATTGATTATATCAATTCTAATTCATTCAACATACATTTTACTCATAAATTTCATCATAACAAAGTTTCTTTTTTGGATCTTGATTTATATGGGGTACATGACTCTGTTATTATTACTAAAACGTTCAGCAAACCTTGTGCTGGTAATTCTATCTTGCATGCAGCAAGCAGTCACCCCAAACATACTATTAAATCGATTCCTTTGGGTGAATATACCAGAATTTTGAGAAACTGCAGCGATCCTACAGCTCTGGAAACGGAATTTAATTGTGTGGATACAAAATTAAAAAACAGAAATTATCCTAAATGGTCATTAAAAAGAGCACGAACAATTGTAAGTAATAAAAACAGAGAGGATCTCATTAGTGGAGGGCGACAACAAAAAAATGATCTTGCAGTGAAACCATATTTTTGTGCTCAATATAGTCCTCAATTTGGGGACATCAAAAAAATCATTTTGAGATCGCTGCCTATTTTATATGAAGATCCCTCTCTTGCCGACATTCTTTCATCAGGTATTAATGTTGTTTCAAGGAAAGCGCCATCTATTGGTAACAAAGTTTCTCCAAGCATGTTCAGTAATAATTTCTCTTCTCATAAAACATCGTGGTTAGAACATAAAGGTTTTTATAAATGTGGCCACAATAGATGTGCACTTTGCAAATATGTTTGTGTAACGAAAACCTTTGAAAATAATGACAGCACTGCGATTTATACCATTAACAAATATATCAATTGTAATTCATGCTATGTGGTATATAAAATTATGTGCACTACTTGCAATTTATCTTATATAGGCTGCACTACTAGGAAACTAAAAATCAGGATCGCTGAACATTTGCAGGATATAAAGAATGTTTCTTCGAATCGCAATATTTCTGCTGCTGCTAAACATTTTATTTTTCAGCATGCTCGCAATGTTTCTTCCTTCCAAGTCACAGGTATTGAAAGTGTTAACCTGTCTGCCCGAGGTGGAGATGCACGTCAGCGACTCCTCACACGTGAAGCTTTCTGGATCTTTAATCTACATACCAGACATCCATTTGGTCTCAACAAAAGAAAAGAATTGATGTTCCATTATTAATTCTATTTCTTTGCATTGATTTTATTTGTGCAAATATTGTTTTTTTTTTTTTTTCTTTATTCGTTATGTGCAAATTGTTAAAGGACTTGTCAAAAATCACATGACATTTTTTCTGATCGTGATTGGTCTTCCTTTGTCTTAAATATGTGCCTTTGTCTGAATATGTCAGCTGTGATAAAGATCCCTGTGATCGAAACGCGTAGCCTTGTCCTGAGCTTGTCCAGGAGCATGCCATTATTCATGTTTTTATGAATCAATAAAGATGAAGATTTTATTGAAGCTGGATCCCTTTTTCCTTCATTTTCTCAGAGATGCCACCAAAACAGACGATCCCTCCTGCTGGCTGCTCATAAGATAATGCAAGATATAGAATATAATCGCACTGATTTGCTGGAGACGATATCACAGAGGCCCTGGAGCATCTGCCATACAGACCTCTGTACTAGAGCCCCAGTGCCCATCGTTGTCAATCACTTGGTGGTCCGCAGTCACTATGAGGACCCTAAGCCCCACTGGTTCTTGGCTGAACATAAAGTCAGATGCAGAAGATGGAAGCGGGAGAACGCTGGAGTGCTGACCATGCGGGAAGGAAACCACATGCCATTAGTAGAAGTTCCTCAAAGCACAAACTGGTTTTGGGGTCCGCACCGGAGCTCCTGTCAGATGAGCATACGGCATACGATATAAATAACTATTTTGGTGGTAAAATTTGAATACATGTTAAAGCTGTGTACAAAACAGTATTAAAATGGAGAAAAGCGTTAATTAATCATATTTACAATGTAGTCAGGTTACATAATTTGTAACAATTAGAATAAAAGGATAAGGTGTGAAATGAAAATCATCAACATCAGATAATATCAAAGAATAAAAACAAAATAAACCAGCGTCCATTGTTTTTCTTTTCCTTTCCTGACACCAGTGATGTAGATCTGTAACAATTTGTGTCCTACTTTTGATATTTGCTGCAATTCATCTTGTTTCCAGCAGAGGTCGCAGTACTTCTATTAGCAGAGAATGGCGCGCGTCACTTCACTTACACCACATGGACCGATGACTTCTGATTTTTACATCCAGAAGATGTCTCCTCTTTTTAATGATTGAAATTGTTATGAGAAGTTCAAGGGGCTCCCTGGGTGAGGTGGACCCTCTAAGCCCAGAGTCCAGGTGAGCTGGTGGGCCATGGGTGTCGGTGCAGTAAGTTAGTGAGAACACGGGATACAGACAGTCAGGAGGCCGCAGGCGTGTACGAAGGGATAGGTAGTCAACAGAACGAAGGATGTAACTGCTCTATACACAAATATACAACATGCGACATATAAAATATGCAGAATAAGTCATCAACAAGACCATAAAACCCAGTACTACAAAGAAACCTCATCAATAGATTAAACCTCATATTGTGAATGGCTTCCCACAGGTGAAGCTTGTCTCAGGGCAGAGAGAGGTGTTGTAGAGAGTAATGGTGCTGGGAGATGTAGCAGAGTGGAGTGTGTTTTGCAGGAAGGACTTGAGAGGACACAGTCAGATGCAGTTTCCAAAGCTTTACTCACAGTTTTGCAGGCAAAGTGTCCAGGGCTCAGGTTACAGATGGTGCTGGAGTCGGTCGGCCTGAAAGCAGTTTAGGATCCCCTTACTTCAGGTGGGATGTGAGGTCTCCTTTCTAGCGCTATTCTCTGAGGCACTGGCTGCTATAAGCTCCGTCCAAGTTCCTCTCCCTGTCTCTTGTCTAGTAGAACTTCACTCTCATAACAGGCAGCTGTAGTCTTCTTCAGGAATCACTCATGTATGGAGTCTCCGGCTCACATGTGCTGCTGCTGTGTAGTAGAGTCTTAGTTGGGACAGAGGACCTGCTGTCTTCTGCCCTCCTGATTCTGCTGATGGGACTTTAGTTTACCCACTCAGCCTCGGACTCCGGGGTCTGATTTCTGGTGCTCAGAACTGGGGGTGAGCTCTCCTATAGCTCCTCTCTTCCCCAGCTTGTCTCTACACGCCTTTCCTCTGTCGTCCCTCCAGCCAGACTCCTCACTCCTCCCTAGCCAGAATGTTCTAGAGGAGCTCTCCTGAAATCAGGTGTTAGAGCTCCCCCTTCTGGTCTGGAGTAAGAAAAGTGTTGTATGCTGTGTTACCTGTTAAGGGGATCCTTCCTTGCTTTCAGGCATGACATCACTCCCCCCTGGAGGGAGGCAAGGTCACTGTGGCAACTAAACTCCTGGGGTGCCACAGATGATGTTCAATATCAATTATCTAGTTCTTCAGACACGTTCTTTTTAAGAGTAGAGGGATGGTATCAGTGGCGTAGCAACTGTTTGTGGCGCCCGGGGCGGTCGAAAAATTTGCCGCCCCTTTGGTCGTTGATAATCCGGAAGCATCCATCTGGAGTCCACTTTCCTGAAAACCCCTTTAACCACATTTCGCAACATCAAGGGGCGTATCAACAATAATGAAACAGTGCGAGAGGACAGCGCACGGGCGGATGCGAGAGGGCAGCGCACGGGCGGAGGCGAGAGGGCAGCGCACGGGCGGAGGCGAGAGGGCAGCGCATGGGCGGAATATCCGGGGGCAGCACATTTAGGCTGTATTTCCACCATCAGGAAACACAGCGTATATGACGGAGCGGAAACTCCGCTCCGTCTAAGCCCCGCCCCCTTTCTGACGCGCGTTATTTCCGGAGGTGTTCAGGACACCTCCGGAACACCTCCGGAAATAACGCAGGGCTACATAGCCCTGTGTTAAATTCCGTTGCGGCGACGCACCGTCGCCGCAATACGCTAGGACATGCTGCGGTCTGAAAAGACGCGCCGCATGTCCGTAAACGCAGGTCTTCCGCCTGCGTGTTGTTACGCATAGTGGAGACGGGATTTCTTGAAATCCCCTCCACTATGCTGTAACATCTGGACGCTGCGTGTTTGGTGCTGCGCCAGCGCACAGCGCCAAACACGCAGTGTTTCCTGATCGTGGAAACTCACCCTCAGTGTGAAATAGGTAACAGTTTCCCATAGCAACCAATCAGCTGACTTTTCATTTTCCAAGAACTACAATCTGGTTGGTTGCTATGGGAAACTGCTCCAATAATTAGACCTCTCCCCTCACATTCTCACTAGCTAAATAACCTGTCAGAGATCAGCAGGAATCAGCGCCTAGCTCTGGACACCATAAGCAGGATGCAGCATGAGCCACAGGCAGAGATGGAGTACGGGACGGTCTCCCCTCCATCACATGACCCCGCGCCTCTCACCGCAGTCTCCGTCCTATAACAACAGCAGCGCTTCCTTACCGGCTCCTCAGCACAGCGGCGTCCACAACCGAAGTGTCCGAGCAGGTCCTTCTTATACAGATTCCTGCAGGCCTGCAGCCTCCGCCGTTGTAAGTCCTCCTTCAGCAGCGGGTCCCATGTAGGCGCGGGGCTGCTGAATTGTGCCTCCGCGCTTCTCCCACAGAGGATAGGAAGGAAATGCTGCTGCGCTGTGCCGCCCCCACACATGTGCCGCCTGGGGCGGACCGCCCCCCCCGCCACCCCCACGCTACGCCACTGGATGGTATGAAGGATGTCCATCTGGTAGTGGTCAGAGAAGATCTGAGAATGATCTCAACATTCAAAGCTTCTGCAAAATCTCTAATCGAATCTAAGTCTGCTGAAAGCCTGTGGACATGGGGTCCAGTGGAGGTGAGTATATTTCCAGGGTAATTAGGTGATGGCCAATATGTGCGTTTATGAGGAGAATGTCTTCTTCACTGTCACATTATTTGTCAATAAAGTTTAATGGACCATGATCAAGGAAGAGGCACCGGACAAGTAGGGACATAAGATCACTGAATGACAAAACCTGTGTGAAAAAAGGAACCCAAGTTTGAAACATCACCCACGTCATTAATCATCCTGTGTCAGCAACAATCACCCATGTCAGGGTTTATGGAACGTAGAAGCCTTATATCACAGACCCCACTGGCTAGCCTTGCTGATTTCCTATAGAACGTCATCCTTGACCCTGGAATATGTGGACGCTGGTGACTTCTGGTGGTTCAGTTGGGTTTGATGATTCCTCAGGGTGGACTCTTCCCACAAGTTTCTTCCTGTTAATGTGTCAGTGAGATCAGAGATATCTGGTCGTGGGATCGGTTCAGAAGCGATCAATATCTGGAGATTCCTGGCACGTCTGAGGTTCTTGCAGTTTCCACTATTTTCTTGGTTTTCTAAGACATTGTATCTCGTGTTTCAGTTACCTGAGAGCCTTTCTCAGACACAATATATATACTGTAACGGGTCTGGGAGGCGGAACCTCTGAGCTTTATTATGTGTAGCCCTGGTGTTAGGCACACGCAGTACCCTGGAGAGTGTGTGGCGAGACAGCAGTTTAATGCTAAATATCCATTCACTCAACATATACTAGACACACCCTTAGGGTAGTGCAGTTTTACTCTTGAGGGAGTGGTCAGGGTGTATGTTTGTGGAGTGATTTTGTGTCAGTTCAGTTCCTGTCTTCGGACGGAGCAGACGTCTGGAGTTTAGCTGGAGGGAGGAAGCAGTCCAGCCTGCTCTATCATCAGTTCAGAACGTGGAGGCTGGTACAGGTGGTCTAATTCACCTTAGTCTAGTCAGAGCTGTACCTCATCAGAATACACTGGAAGGAAAGAAGAAGTTTAGTGCAGAAAGTCTTCAGTATCCTGTCTAAAGGACGGTGTAAGGTTCAGAGACGTGCTCCTGCCTATTGATAACTGAGCATCTGTAACTAACTTTGAAGTGAAGGAAAAGAAAGAAGTGACTGCTCGACCCTTGGCTAGTGTGAGTGCTTATGTTACCAGCGAGGACAAGGCGAAAGGCACAGTGGTTTATTGGAATAGTGCTTACGGATTGAAGAAGTCCTGCACATTGCAACCGGTCACTGGGGACCGAAGGATCACTATTGTTACAAGCATAGTGGTAAGAAAACCAGGAATTTACCGGACCTTAGGTCGCGGCAAACAAGCCCCATATAGTCAGTACGTAACTGGGGTCAGGGGGAGTGAAGACTTTGAGTCAGTGCACGATAAGATAAGAATTCAGCTCCCTCGCAGGAAGGCTCCTGACACAAAGCTGACTGGGCGGTACAGCTATAGATTAGCTGGAGTTATTGAGGGAACTATGCTTCAGGCTGGTTGTACTCATTGTATTGGAAGTAAAGGAGGCCCCTAACTTGTCCAGCTGCTGTCTCAAGATACACTCTCCTTGGATCAGCCTCCCTGGGACCTGCCTGAACATCTTACAAGTAAAGGTATGGAAAGACGCTGACCGTGTGAGACTGTGTTATTTATCTGCACCCGACTTCACCAACTTCATAGACTTTGAGGGACCAGTCCCACCTGTAGGGGACCCGACATCTACCTGCATCACCATCCCCTCAGGCTATGGTTCCACGGTCCGGAACCATAGCGCTTTGGACGGAGCGGAAATTCCGCTCCGTCTAAGCCCCGCCCCCTTTCTGACGCGCGATCTTTCCGGAGGTGTTCAGGACACCTCCGGAACACCTCCGGAAAGAGCGCAGGGCTACATAGCCCTGTGTTAATTATGTTGCGGCGACGCACCGTCGCCGCAATACGCGAGGACATGCTGCGGTCTAAAAAGACGCGCCGCATGTCCGTTTACGCAGGTTTGCCACCTGCGTATTGTTACGCATAGTGGAGACGGGATTTCTTGAAATCCCCTCCACTATGCTGTAACATCTGGACGCTGCGTGTTTGGCGCTGCGCCAGCGCACAGCGCCAAACACGCAGCGTTTCCTGACCGTGGAAACTCACCCTCAGAGATCTACAGCAGCGCTGGTACTAATTACCAGAAGACTACAGGTGGCGTCACGAACTGTACATAAACCTATCCCCTGTAAATATATCCCCAACATACGCCAGACCGCCAGGGCCACAGACCGAGCCACAGCTACCTGTGACAAGAATCCCCATAGACTTCTACGGGCTCGGCTCTGAGTACCCCATTGCCCTGGTAACCCACAATTGTGGTGGCGGGTCGACACAAAAATTTGGCGTCACGAACAGGATGCGAAACTCGCAGAATTGCGAGCCCTGTGTGCCTAAGGAATTGTTTTTGTGAGAAGGACTGTTTGCACTTTTGGCGCCAAAATCGCCATTTTTGTCGCCATATTCGCGCCCTCAGGCGCTGGAGAAGAAGGTGGGCGTACCTTCGTGGGCGTCTACCCCCCTGTGGCGCGAAGAAAATGCCTGCCCTCTCAAAGTGCTATTACAATATGCGATCCTGCCCTACAGCAAAGGAGGTCCGCCTCCTCTTCACCTTCCCTGCGAGGAGGAGGAGACGCAAACCCCACCTCCACGGAAGAGACCGGATGTCTCTGGAGGAAGAAGAAAGAATCTTCTGGAACATCATGGAAGCAGGACGTGTGCAGCCGAGCAGGGAAGCGGAGGAAGGCAGGCCCCGTGCCCCAGCCAAGCTGCCACCAGCACAGGAGTTATCCGTGGTCCTGCACCTGCAGCAGGCGTTGCTAGAGATTCAAGAAGAAAATGCACGCCTGAAGAAGATGGTCCAATACCAACCTGGCTTTGAAGAGATTGAGAGACGCCGGCGTACCCTGGAGCAGCGGAGGCTGTGGGACACGGTGATCTCTCCCCTCAACGACCCCCCACGATTCCAGTTACCGAAGATTCTGCTGCCCAAGGCGAAGGAGCAACCGGAGGCTGCCCCCGAAAGTACCAATCCTGATCCCACCGGTGAAGCGGTGGAGGCGAAGGAGGTTGAGGAGGTATCGCCAGTTCCGGAACGCCCGCCCGGCCAGGAGGCCGCAGCAGATGATCGGTCCCGGCAGGGACACCGGAGGGGTCCTGTCCGTCACTACCAGACGTGGACTGGGACGAAATGGCGCGCCTGGATGACGTCGCCTACACCGCCCAGTGGGAATATGAGTGGCAGCGTCGTGAGGAGAAGCAGAAACGCCAGCAGGAGGAAGAGCGGGAAGCTCAGCGGAACCGTCAGCGACAACATGCAGAGCTGATCGCGGACAAAGAGAGTGTCCGGAGAGAGAAAGGTACCCTGAGGGAACCGCGGCGGCAGGGGTGTGTGACTGAGTTCCAGCTCCGGAAGGGCTGGGGCTTCATCCGTGAACCGGGCCTCTACCCAGGAGTCTTTGTCAGCAGGCGTGACGTAGAATCCCACCTGCCGCAAGGCCATCCCGGGAGGGACTTAGCCAATGGAGACATCGTCACATACACACGGCATTGGGGAATGAAGGGATGGTATGCCCTTAACGTCACCATCGTCCGTGACCCCGTCCCCGACGCAGGTAACGTCACCACTACCGCAGCGTCCCCGTCTCCAGCTCAAGAAGTATCCGGCCGTGCCCCAGCATCGCCCCCTGCAAATTCATCGCAACTAGCGACCCAGATTTCATCGCAAAGGAAAGCCACCTCTACATCGCAACATGCGACCCAGTCTCAATCGCAATCCATGACACGGTCCATATCGTTAACTGTGATTGAAACGCAATCGGTGTCACGTGAAGAGGAAGTACCCGTTGCGCCCTAGAGGTTCGCACGAGAACTGTGGCTACCCAGACCCTAATCGCAGCGCATGATTTGTTAGTCCTGGGATCTAGGGCCCATTGCATTGTTCCAGCCCCCGGGGTGGAAAGTGTATTGGAAAGTGTATTATTTGAAAATGAATAGATAGAAAAGAAGAATCGGTGAGATCCATATCGGGTCTACCATAAATAGAAAGTTTGAAAATGTTTTATAGAGTTTTGCACAAGTTGAAGAAGTATAGCGTATATAATGTATATATATATGTTTCTAACTGTAGAATGCCCGGCTGGGTAAACAGTAACCAGAAAAAGTTTTGCACTTTAGTATAATAATGTGATATTATATCTATGTCTTTGGTTTTACAATGGACTTTGAGGTTGAGGACTGTGCCAACCGAGAACTTATTTGTACATAGTTGCGCTTCGGTGCCTTATTTTGGTTTTACATAAACCAGCACAACTACCTCTGAATACAAAAACCCGTGTGGTGTGGCACTGAGTGAGGTCTGCATTTGGATGTCCTGCAGCCCACCCAGGACCCACGTTGAAGGTTTGGTGCGGGTCCTTCACAAGTATACTGTATATTTATTAAATGCTATTTAATACTTTTTGTATTTCTATAATGTTTGCAACGTTCAAGATATCCTCACCTCCCGGATGGGACGAACCAATGTTAATTGTTTAATGTTTTCATGCATAAACAAAATGTCTCTTTTGTTATTTACAGCCCGGGAGTGCTGTCTTTTACCATGGGGGAATGTGTAGCCCTGGTGTTAGGCACACGCAGTACCCTGGAGAGTGTGTGGCGAGACAGCAGTTTAATGCTAAATATCCATTCACTCAACATATACTAGACACACCCTTAGGGTAGTGCAGTTTTACTCTTGAGGGAGTGGTCAGGGTGTATGTTTGTGGAGTGATTTTGTGTCAGTTCAGTTCCTGTCTTCGGACGGAGCAGACGTCTGGAGTTTAGCTGGAGGGAGGAAGCAGTCCAGCCTGCTCTATCATCAGTTCAGAACGTGGAGGCTGGTACAGGTGGTCTAATTCACCTTAGTCTAGTCAGAGCTGTACCTCATCAGAATACACTGGAAGGAAAGAAGAAGTTTAGTGCAGAAAGTCTTCAGTATCCTGTCTAAAGGACGGTGTAAGGTTCAGAGACGTGCTCCTGCCTATTGATAACTGAGCATCTGTAACTAACTTTGAAGTGAAGGAAAAGAAAGAAGTGACTGCTCGACCCTTGGCTAGTGTGAGTGCTTATGTTACCAGCGAGGACAAGGCGAAAGGCACAGTGGTTTATTGGAATAGTGCTTACGGATTGAAGAAGTCCTGCACATTGCAACCGGTCACTGGGGACCGAAGGATCACTATTGTTACAAGCATAGTGGTAAGAAAACCAGGAATTTACCGGACCTTAGGTCGCGGCAAACAAGCCCCATATAGTCAGTACGTAACTGGGGTCAGGGGGAGTGAAGACTTTGAGTCAGTGCACGATAAGATAAGAATTCAGCTCCCTCGCAGGAAGGCTCCTGACACAAAGCTGACTGGGCGGTACAGCTATAGATTAGCTGGAGTTATTGAGGGAACTACGCTTCAGGCTGGTTGTACTCATTGTATTGGAAGTAAAGGAGGCCCCTAACTTGTCCAGCTGCTGTCTCAAGATACACTCTCCTTGGATCAGCCTCCCTGGGACCTGCCTGAACATCTTACAAGTAAAGGTATGGAAAGACGCTGACCGTGTGAGACTGTGTTATTTATCTGCATCCGACTTCACCAACTTCATAGACTTTGAGGGACCAGTCCCACCTGTAGGGGACCCGACATCTAGCTGCATCACCATCCCCTCAGAGATCTACAGCAGCGCTGGTACTAATTACCAGAAGACTACAGGTGGCGTCACGAACTGTACATAAACCTATCCCCTGTAAATATATCCCCAACATACGCCAGACCGCCAGGGCCACAGACCGAGCCACAGCTACCTGTGACAAGAATCCCCATAGACTTCTACGGGCTCGGCTCTGAGTACCCCATTGCCCTGGTAACCCACAATTGTGGTGGCGGGTCGACACAATTATACAAGGAGGCTTTCCTTGTAAAGGAGCGGGTGGCGCCCGGGGAGACGGATAGGAAGTCACTGCAAGTGACGGGGGCAGTCTCTGGATAGACAGGCGGGTAGTCACGGCAAGTGACCGGGGCAGTCTCTGGGTAGACAGGCGGGTAGTCACGGCAAGTGACCGGGGCAGTCTCTGGGTAGACAGGCAGGTAGTCACGGCAAGTGACCGGGGCAGTCTCTGGGTAGACAGGCAGGAAGTCACGGCAAGTGACCGGGGCAGTCTCTGGTTAGACAGGCAGGAAGTCACAGCAAGTGACCGAGGCAGTCTCTGGTTAGACAGGCAGGAAGTCACAGCAAGTGACCGGGGCAGTCTCTGGTTAGACAGGCAGGAAGTCACAGCAAGTGACCGGGGCAGTCTCTGGATAAAAAGGCAGGCAAGGAGCCGGGGCAGTCTTTGACTGGACAGGTATATACGACCTGAGACGGTGGAGCCTTCCGGTAGGCTAGCAGGCAGATGACAGATGAGCGCCCCAAGTGAGCAGGCGAGAGTCTCTGGAACAGCCGATGAACACCGCAGGTGATGGCCGAACCTTCAGGTGGGCTTGCAGTCAGATGGCAGATGATGGCAGTGCTCCCAAGTGAGCAGGCGAGAGTCTCTGGAATTGCCGATGGTCACCGCATGTAACGGCCGAACCTCCAGACAGGCTTGCAGGCAGGTAGCAGACAGCAAACTGGCAGGAAACAGGCAGGTAACTGGAAACGGACCCTGAGGGCTGAAGCAGAGTAAACAGTGCAACAACAACATTGCTCGGGCACCTCCATTAAGGAGGAAGTACTTTATATAGGGTGGAGTCCTCCGGCATTGGCCGGGGACCTTTTTGAAAGATGCGCGCGGCCCCTTTAAGAGCGGGGGAGGGCGCGGGCGCGCGCCCTAAGTCCAGCAGCAGGGAAGGAGCGCGCGGCCCCAGCAGGGCGGAAGGAGGACGCTGAGCGCGGGTAAGAGGGGCGACGTCCCTGCCTGGCAGAGGACGCTGTCGCAGGGGAACAGCGTCCCTGCCTGGCAGAAGGCAGGGACGCCGATGCTACAGTACCCCCCCTTAGGCCCCCCCCTTTTTAGGCCAGAAAGAAATTTAGCTAGGATGAGAGGGGCATGGATGTTCTCCCGAGGCTCCCACGTTCTCTCCTCAGGACCAAACCCCTTCCAATCCACCAGAAAATAGGTCTTACTTCCTACCCTTTTGATGGCCAGAATGTTCTCTACCTCAAATTCGTCTTCAGCAGACACTGGAGCAGGAGGTGTACCTGTAGACTTGACAAAAGAGTTAAGTACCACCGGTTTGAGGAGAGATACATGGAAGGAGTTAGGAATCCGCAAATTGGCCGGGAGTTTCAATTTATAGGACACCGGGTTGATCTGACTGATGATCTCAAAAGGACCGATGAACGAGGACCCAACTTGTAGGAAGGAATCTTGAGCCGGACATACTTGGATGAAAGCCAGACCTTATCCCCGGACGGAATTGAGGAGGATCCAAACGTCTTTTGTCAGCATGTTTCTTCATGCGCTCGGATGATAGAATGAGTGTGGACCGGGCACTCTCCCATATGGAGGAAAATTCGTTAACCAGAGATTCCGCAGCTGGATTGTCCACAGAGATGGAGACAGGAACAGGGATCCGGGGGTGTTGACCGAAGACTACAAAAAACGGAGATTTGGAGGAAGACTCACTCTCGTGATTGTTATAAGAGAATTCGGCCCAAGGCAGGAGATCCACCCAGTCAGAATGGTGGGCATTAACGAAGTGCCGGAGATAACTGGTCAGATTCTGATTGATTCGCTCGACTTGTCCATTGGACTGCGGGTGGTAAGCGGAGGAGAAATCCAAGGTGACGTCCAGCAACTTACAAGTGGCTCTCCAGAATCGTGAGGTGAATTGTACCCCACGATCCGACACAATGTGACGAGGCAGACCATGAAGACGGAAGATGTGGCGGATAAAGTCTTTAGCCAACTCGGGTGCAGACGGAAGCCCTGGCAGGGGAATGAAGTGAGCCATCTTGGAAAATCGGTCAACGACCACCCAAATGACCGTACAACCGGCAGAGACGGGCAGATTTGTTATGAAGTCCATGGCTATATGCTGCCAGGGAGCAGCGGGTACGGGAAGCGGAAGAAGACGGCCGGCAGGCAGGTGTCTCGGAACTTTGTTGCGGGCACAGGAGACACAGGCAGAAACAAAGTCTATTACGTCCTTGTGCAGGGTAGGCCACCAGTAATGCCGAGTAATGAGCTGGAGGGTCTTTTTCTGACCAGCGTGGCCAGCTAGTTTAGACGAATGACCCCAGTGTAGGATTCTCTCCCGATCGGTTACCGATACGAACGTCTTGCCAGGAGGGAGACTATTAAGACTCACGGGAGCCACCCGCATCACTCTGGCGGGATCGATGATATGTTTAGGTTCCTCCTCGAGATCCGACACCAGGAAGGACCGGGACAAGGCGTCCGCCTTGATGTTCTTGTCGGCCGGACGAAAATGTAACAGAAAATCAAAGCGCGCAAAAAACAAGGACCACCGGGCTTGGCGAGGGTTAAGTCTCTGGGCATGCTGGAGGTAAGCCAGATTTTTGTGGTCAGTGTAAATGATTACCGGATGAAGAGCCCCCTCGAGTAGGTAACACCACTCCTCCAATGCCAGCTTGATGGCCAATAACTCTCGGTCTCCTATGGAGTAATTGCGCTCAGAAGAGGAGAAGAGTTTGGAGAAGAAGCCGCAAGATACCATCCTCCCGGATGAAGATTTTTGAGTAAGTACCGCTCCGGCTCCAGAAGAGGAAGCGTCCACCTCCAGGAAGAACTGCTTGTTACCGTCCGGGCGATGCAGCACTGGAGCGGAAGAGAAGGCCTGTTTTAAAGAAAGAAAGGCCTCCTCTGCTTCGGGCGTCCACTGTTTGGGATTAGCATCCTTGTGGGTGAGCGCGGAGATTGGAGCAGTCCGGGAAGAGAAGTGTGGTATGAAGAGTCGGTAATAATTGGCGAATCCCAGGAACCGCTGAATGGCCTTCAACCCCTCCGGTCGGGGCCATTTCTCGATGGCAGACAGTTTCTCCGGATCCATTCGTAGGCCTGTCTGAGAAATGATGTAGCCTAAAAACGGAAGCGAGGTCTGCTCAAAGAGGCACTTCTCATATTTGGCGAAGAGGTGATTCTGCCTGAGCCTGAGCAGAACCTGACGAACATCCCTCCGGTGAGACTGGAGATCCGGAGAGAAGACCAAGATGTCGTCTAGGTACACCACAACGCAGGAGTAGAGAAGGTCCCGGAAGATGTCATTGACCAACTCCTGAAAGACTGCTGGAGCATTACAGAGACCAAAGGGCATAACCAAATACTCGTAGTGGCCGTCCCGGGTATTGAATGCCGTCTTCCATTCATCTCCCCGACGGATACGGACCAGGTTATATGCCCCACGGAGATCCAGTTTGGTGAAGATTCTAGCCCCCTCAGACGATCAAACAATTCTGGAATGAGCGGAATAGGGTACTTATTCTTCACCGTGATCAAATTTAGGCCTCTGTAGTCAATACAGGGACGGAGAGAGCCGTCTTTCTTTTTTACGAAGAAGAAACCTGCTCCCGCTGGGGAGGTGGATTTCCGGATGAATCCCTTAGCCAAATTCTCCTCGATATATTCGGACATCGACCTGGTCTCAGCAGCGGACAATGGGTAAATACGCCCACGGGGAGGCGTAGTACCGGGTTGCAGGTCGATAGGGCAATCATATGGTCTGTGCGGGGGTAATGTCTCTGCTTCCTTTTTATTAAAGACATCAGCGAAAGACCAATATGGAATCGGGAGCCCTGGTAGATTAGTTGGTGTAGGAGAAGGACGGACGGGATGAACAGGAACCAAGCAAGTTTTATGACAGTCCTGTCCCCAGCGAAGAATCTCTCCATTCTGCCAGTCGAGCACGGGTGCATGCTTTTGGAGCCAAGGCAGACCTAGTAAGAAAGCATGTGAGAGTCCAGGCAGAACATGAAACGAGATGCTCTCAGAATGCAGCATTCCTACCTGCAGGGTTATGGCTTCAGTGATAAGTTGAATGGGACGTGGCAGGAGACCTCCATCCACAGCAGCAACAGATACTGGTTCAACCAGAGGTTTGGTAGGAATGTGATATTTCTCTACTAGAGCCTGTGAAACAAGATTCCCGGCTGCTCCAGAATCAAGTTGGGCAAGTTCGAAATAACGGTTCTCACCGAGGAGAATTGAGACTGACAACAGCAGAGATGAAGAGGATTTATTTTTGTCTAGGTGGACCTCTCCGAGCGAACCTAGACACAGGCGTTTCCCGACCTCTCTGGACAGGCACGGATCCAGTGCTCCTTACTGCCACAATAGAAGCAACTCCTCTCGGTACGGCGTGAGTCCTGACGGGCTTTGACCATCTTGGTCTGGTCGACTTGCATAGGCTCAGAAGAGTGTACCTGAGGAGAAACGGAAGGAGTTACAGGTCTCTGAAAAGAAGGAGCAAGACGAGGAAACCTTCTCTCACGGGTGGCCTCTTTAGCGCGCTCCTGGAACTGTAGATCAATTCGATTGGCGAGATTTATTAGGTCATCGAGAGAGGTTGGAATGTCCCGACCAGCAAGTTCATCTTTAATACGGCCGGACAGACCCTCCAGAAGACTGAGATCAGAGCGTCATTATCCCAAGCTAGCTCCGAGGCAAGGGTACGGAACCGTATGGCATATTGACCCACGGTGAGACTCTCCTGACGGAGACGCAGCAGAGAAGATGCAGAGGAGGTCTTCCGTCCGGGTTCATCGAATACCCTCCGGAAGGCTGAGAGAAAAGCAGACAGGTCAGACACCAGAGGATCCTCTCTCTCCCAAAGAGGATTTAGCCAGGCCAGGGCCTCTCCGGTGAGATGGGACATGATGAAGGCTATTTTGGCCCGGTCGGAGTTAAACTGATGTGCCAGGAGTTCAAAATGCAGGGTGCATTGGTTAATGAAACCCCGAGCCAGAGCAGGGTCGCCTCCAAACCGAGGAGGAGCTGAAAGTCGAGGTCCAGGAACAGAAACCACGGAATTGGTAAGCAGCGGAACTGCCGGATTGCGAGTCATGGCGCCCACGGTGGTTGCTGGTGAAGTAGTCAGGGTGTCCAGGCGGGAATTAACATTCCGCAGGTGACCCAGGATGGACTCCTGTTGAGACCTCTGACGAGACAGTTCATGACACAGGTCAGAGAGCGAAGGGGTTTGGGTGCCACCGGGTTCCATGGCCCGAGCAAACTGTAACGGGTCTGGGAGGCGGAACCTCTGAGCTTTATTATACAAGGAGGCTTTCCTTGTAAAGGAGCGGGTGGCGCCCGGGGAGACGGATAGGAAGTCACTGCAAGTGACGGGGGCAGTCTCTGGATAGACAGGCGGGTAGTCACGGCAAGTGACGGGGGCAGTCTCTGGATAGACAGGCGGGTAGTCACGGCAAGTGACCCGGGGCAGTCTCTGGTTAGACAGGCGGGTAGTCACGGCAAGTGACCGGGGCAGTCTCTGGGTAGACAGGCAGGAAGTCACGGCAAGTGACCGGGGCAGTCTCTGGTTAGACAGGCAGGAAGTCACAGCAAGTGACCGAGGCAGTCTCTGGTTAGACAGGCAGGAAGTCACAGCAAGTGACCGGGGCAGTCTCTGGTTAGACAGGCAGGAAGTCACAGCAAGTGACCGGGGCAGTCTCTGGATAAACAGGCAGGCAAGGAGCCGGGGCAGTCTTTGACTGGACAGGTATATACGACCTGAGACGGTGGAGCCTCCCGGTAGGCTAGCAGGCAGATGACAGATGAGCGCCCCCAAGTGAGCAGGCGAGAGTCTCTGGAACAGCCGATGAACACCGCAGGTGATGGCCGAACCTTCAGGTGGGCTTGCAGTCAGATGGCAGATGAGTGCTCCCAAGTGAGCAGGCGAGAGTCTCTGGAATTGCCGATGGTCACCGCATGTGACGGCCGAACCTCCAGACAGGCTTGCAGGCAGGTAGCAGACAGCAAACTGGCAGGAAACAGGCAGGTAACTGGAAACGGACCCTGAGGGCTGAAGCAGAGTAAACAGTGCAACAACAACATTGCTCGGGCACCTCCATTAAGGAGGAAGTACTATATATAGGGTGGAGTCCTCCGGCATTGGCCGGGGACCTTTTTGAAAGATGCGCGCGGCCCCTTTAAGAGCGGGGGAGGGCGCGGGCGCGCGCCCTAAGTCCAGCAACAGGGAAGGAGCGCGCGGCCCCAGCAGGGCGGAAGGAGGACGCTGAGCGCGGGTAAGAGGGGCGACGTCCCTGCCTGGCAGAGGACGCTGTCGCAGGGGAACAGCGTCCCTGCCTGGCAGAAGGCAGGGACGCCGATGCTACATATACACACACACACACACACACAGTATATATATATATATACACACAGGCGGATGGTACGTCTCCGGAGCTCATGTTTGTGATCACATGGCTATTATTCTGATCACTGCTGAACATACATGTATAGATATACACACATGTGTGGCCCAGCTATGTCAGACACACAAATCCAGGAAAATGCACAGGAAGGTAACCGCAAAAGCTTGATATCATTCAGTCACTCACATTTCCCAACACACCCATAGGGGTATAAAAGGTAGTGACACGTAGCAGAGTGCATTCAAGTTTCCTGTCTGAGAAGAGCTCAGATCAGTCAGTTTCCTGTCTTAGGACAGTGCAGTTCAGTGCCAGTTGAGTCTGGACTTGGAGAGAGAGGAGAGAGGATTGAATCCTCGCAGAGCTAGCGTAGCTCACTTGACAAGGAAGTGGAGGCTAGTACGGGTGAAGTGAATCATCCTAGCCTAGTCAGAGCTACCCTTAATCAGTACCTCAACCGAAGCTGAAACAAGGAGGATACTGAGAGCTGCTCAGTGAGCTCTGAAGAAAGCTGACATTACCATCAAAGCTACAAGTGCTTATGCTAAGAGCGAGAGCAGGGCGAAGGGCACAGTGGAGAAGACAGAGAGAAGTGCTTCAGGTACCGGATTACCTGCACTAATTCACCGGACACCGGGTCCGAAGCGTTGCTAGTGTTTCAAGCATAGTAACAAGATAACCGGAGGCTTTCTGGACTACAGGTTGCAGAAGGTAGCCCTAAGCGCTGATACGTAACCAGAGTCAGGTAGAACAAGGACCTTGAGTAGGCGCCACAACATTAGGGACTCTGTTCTTACCAACTAGAAGGCTCTACCACAATATTGGCCGGGCTTGGCAGCTATTGAGAAAAGCTGGAGATTACAGAGTTAACTTCGCTTCATGCAAGTTTGGACTCAGATATATATGAAGTAAAGGAGGCCTCTAACCTGCTCAGCGGTTGCCCGAATGTGCATTCTCCACCCCGACCAGCTTCCCGGGACCTGCCTGAAACACCTACAAGTAAAGGTATGAAAAGAAGCTGCATTGTGTGTGATTGAATTCTTAGCTACACCCTGCATCATCACCATAGACTTCCAGGGACCCGTCTCACCTGTGGGAGACTTACCACCCAGCTGCCCCCATAACATCCCCTGTGAAGATCCTTATAGCAGCGCTGGTCCAATTGATCAGACACCACAGGTGGCGTCACGAACTATTCCAAATCCCCTGTAAATATCCCCCATTGCATGACCGCCAGGGCCACGGACCGAGTCCCGCTGCCAGTGACATCTCCCATAGAAATCATTGGGCTCGGCTCCGAGTACCCCATAGCCCTGGTATCCACCTCAGTGTGGTGCGCGTCATCTTTTTGGCTTGCGAAGCTTGCAATTGTGAGTCCTGTGTGCCTATATTGACTGTTTGGTGAAAAAGACTGTTTGCTGTGTTTGGCGCCATAATACCGCCATCTTTACCACAATATTCGCGCCCTAAGGCGCTGGTGAAGAAGGGGGGCGTACCTGAAAGAGTGCGCTGTGGCCTGGACACGCCCCCAACTCTGACTCAGCCACAGGTCCTGTGAAACAGGAAGTGAACGCTCTAGCATCAGAGCGCCAGCGACAAAGGTCCTGTCTCCACCGCTGTGCCTGCGACGCTGCAGCCTGTGAAAGAGGTAGGCTCAGATTAACCAAGGGGGCATCAACATGTCGCAGCAACCGGCAGACGGAGCGGCCCCGCCGGTGGCCCCAATAGCCCACCGCTTGGCGTTGTAGTGCAGGATGGAGGTGCGGCCCCTCACCTGGCCCGGTGGTCCCGCTCATGCCGCTAACCCTCCCATACATGCCTGGAGCGAAGTGGCTCCCCCAGTACAGCGGCGAGCCGGACACCCTGCCAGGATTTAAACGGAAAATATGTAGTATTTTGGACATGTACTCAATGACTGAAAAGCAAAAAGCTGCTGTGGTAATAGGACAGTTAGCTGGTGCTGCTGAGAGAGAAGTAGAGACTTGGCCCTGCAGACCAGGAGTCGGTACCTGCGATTCTCTTAAAGCTACAGGCCATCTTTGAGGACCGCACAGAAACGGATCTCCGGATGGCATTTTATCAGTGCTTCCAGAGACCGGGTGACAGTATTAGGGACTACGCCTGTCGGCTACAGGGGGCCCTGCGAGCTCTTAAACAGGCTAACCCCACAAGTCCCATTGATGAGAGCCAAATGTTGAAAGAGCAATTCGTGCGGGGACTGAGGTCTCCAGCGGAAGGCAGGACTGTAAACTGGTGGTCCTTAGATCATCCAGATGCCACTTTTGATGCCCTAAAAGACATGGCAATAAAAGGACTGCGACCCTTGGAAAAGCCAGAGGTGGCAAATCAGTATCATCCGGGTGAAGCCACTCTAAAGCCGGCAGTACCCACCTTTTCCCCGCAGGTGGCAGAAGCTACAACGCAGATGGCGCCCCCTAGTGAGTTGGAATGTCTGCGCTCAGAAGTGCGCCAGCTGACTAAGAACCTGGCCACTGTAATGAATGCCCTGCAACTGCGGAAAGAAGAAGGAGGAAAGATCCTACTAGCCGACTGTCCGGAGGATGTTCCTTGGATGAACCGGAGGAAATGGAGGACGTCGCCTCACCGGAGGAGGACCATGCCACCCCCAGGAGCGACTCCTGATCAACACCATCCTCGCCGGGAGATCATCTGCTACCGCTGCAACCAAAAAGGTCATATGGCTCAGCAATGTCCTTTAAACGAGCCGATCCTGGGTCAGAGGGCCAACACCCAGGAGTAGACTCATCAGGCCCCTTAGATTGGAACCGCAGGTTCGTGGGTGGACGACCCTACCTGTCCATCATTCTGGACGGGATTGCAATTCCTGCACTACTGGACACTGGATCTCAGGTGACCATAATACCTGATGTCCTTTATAATATAAATTTTGGTCCATGGACAGTCTCCAGCCCCAGAGCCCTGACTTTACAGTGTACGCCACCAATGGTCTCCCTGTTGAAGTACTCGGAGCCAAAAATGTGAACGTAAAAGTGGGCAGAGTGGAGCTGAAGGATCAGGGACTTCTAGTGGTCAGGACTGGAAATGAGGAAAATGGCCTAAATGTGATATTGGGTACTAACATTATCAGTAACTGTCTGGGAGAAGTTGTGTTTTTGCTCCAACAGCTCGCTGAAGTTGCCAAGCCAAAGCAGAAGGGAGTGATCCAGAGGGAGATCCGGGCCCTGATGTGCCAGCAGCAAGCGAAGCTTACAGATGGTGAAATCGGTAATGTACGGGTCACGGACCGAATCCCATTGTAATACCCCCAATGAGTGAAATGTTAATATGGTGTAGAGCAGCCATAGGTCTGAGGGGACAGAACTACCAAGCGGTAGTAGAGCCCCATAGTTCAGAACACAGACCTACACTCATGACTGCTAGAGGGGTAGTGGAAGTAATAAATGGGAGAGTACCAGTACGACTTCTCAACTGGGGAGATGATGAAGTAAATTTGCCACGTTATGCCACAGTTGCTAAATTACATGCCGTAGATAACAATTCTATCCTCACAACCGAGTCCTTAGCCTCCCGCCAACCAGCGGAGGATAATGATCCGGCAACCCCGGTAGCGGATTGGTGTCAGCAGCTTCATATAGGTACAGACACCACTTCCGTCCACCAGAAACAGGGGGTACTACGGGTGGTACAAGAGTACGCACAAGTATTTAGCAAACACCCACTGGACTTTGGGACAATTAAGGGAGTACAGCATCATATCCCTACAGGCAGTCATCCTCCCATCAAAGAGCGGTACAGGCCTATACCTCCAGCCCACTATCAGAAAGCTAAGGAAATGTTGCGTGACATGAAGGAAGCAGGAGTGATTAGGGATAGTTGTAGCCCCTGGGCAGCACCTCTAGTTCTAGTTAAGAAAAAGGATGGTAGCATGTGAATGTGTGTAGATTACAGACAAGTAAATCGCATAACACATAAAGATGCATACCCATTACCACGCATAGAGGAATCCTTAGCTGCTCTGAAAACGGCTAACTACTTTTCTACCCTCGACCTTACTAGTGGGTACTGGCAAGTAGCTGTGGCTGAGGAGGATCGTGAGAAAACTGCTTTCACCACCCCAATGGGACTCTGCGAGTTTGACAGAATGCCGTTTGGCCTCAGCAGTGCCCCAGGAACATTCCAGAGAGTGATGGAGAGCTGCCTAGGACATCTCAATTTTGAAACCGTGTTGCTGTATCTGGACGACGTGATTGTGTACTCCAAGACATACGAAGATCATCTGAAGCACCTGGCAGAGGTATTCGAGTCACTGTCCAAGTATGGGATGAAACTGAAGCCCTCCAAATGCCATCTGCTCAAACGGAAGGTACAGTACTTGGGACATATTGTCAGTTCCGAAGGAGTAGCGCCGGACCCCGAGAAGGTCACAGCCATCCAGAAATGGCCGGAGCCGAAGAATCTAAAGGAGGTGCGTCAGTTCTTGGGACTAACAGGTTACTACAGGAGGTTTGTAAAAGATTACACCAAGAAAGCGGCGCCTTTGACGGACCTCCTGTTCGGACAACCTCTCAAGAGCAGAAACCCTCCATTCAATTGGGGTAAAGAACAAGCCGAGGCGTTCAAAGAGATGAAAGAGATCCTGACTGGCGATGAAATCCTAGCCTACCCAGATTACAGCCAACCGTTCCTGCTGTACACCGATGCCAGTAACGAAGGATTGGGAGCGGTCCTCAGTCAGAAGCAGAATGGCCAAGAAAAAGTCATAGCATATGCCAGCAGGAAGCTCAGGCCAACTGAGAGGAACCCGGAAAACTATAGCAGCTTCAAACTGGAGTTCCTAGCGCTGGTCTGGGCCATCACCGAAAGGTTCAAACATTACCTTGCCTCCAACAAGTTCACTGCGTACACAGACAACAACCCCTTGACGCACCTTGAAACAGCCAAGCTGGGAGCCATGGAGCAACGTTGGATGGCTCGGCTGTCAAATTATCAGTTTACCATCAAGTACAGAGCGGGCCGTAAAAATGCTAACGCGGACGCCTTGTCCAGAATGCCGCATGAATCCGACACGGAGGAAGAATCGGATGATCTGGAAGAAATCGAGCTACCTGCGTTCCACCGAAATGGGATGGTCCAAGAGCAACGAGTCTACAGAAAGCGGTGTGGTGAGATGTTGAACCCTTTACCTCATCACAGCTGGAGGGAGACTCAGGACAGCGATCCAGTGGTCAGCCGTGTCAAGGAACTGATAAGACAGGAAGGTTCCTCCTTGGAGAAAGATGCACCTATACCAGCAAAGCTCCTGTGGAACGAGAGAAGCCGGTTGTTCATATACCGTGAGAAGTTGTGCAGGAGATACGTCGACCCAAGGACCCATGAGATGGTTTGGCAGATAGTGGTCCCCAGAGCAGACATCCAAATGGTGTTAGAAGCGTACCACGATCAAGCAGGACACTTTGGCTGGAAAAAGCTGGAGACCCTGTTGAGGTGTCGGTTCTACTGGGTAGGGATGCGCAGCTCCATCGAGAAGTGGTGCCGGAACTGTGGACCCTGTGGCCTCAGACGGAAAGACTACTGTAGTCAGAAGGCACCCTTGCAGCCTATCCGGACGACTCGTCCCCTGGAGATCGTGGCATTGGATCACGTCAAGTTGTCCCCAAGCAGGTCGGGATACACATATGCCCTGACCATGGTGGATCACTATTCCAAATTTCTGGTGGTCGCCCCTGTCAAAGATCTGACAGCAGAGACAGCAGCAAGAACCTTCCAAGCAAGTTTCTGCAGACCACACGGATATCCGGAGCAGGTGCTGACTGATCGAGGTCCTGCATTCGAAGCTGAACTGTTTAAGGAATTCTGTCACTTATATGGATGTAAGAAGATCAGAACAACACCGTACCACCCTCAGACCAATGGCCTTTGCGAAAAGATGAATCACATTGTCATGGATTTACTGAAATCTGTACCCTTGGAAGAAAGAAATCGGTGGCCTGACTTGTTACCTGACCTGGTCGACTTGTACAACCACATACCAGTAAGTTCCACCAACTGCACTCCAGCCTACCTTATGAGAGCAAGACCGGGAAGACTGTTAATGGATTTGGAACTTGGTGTGGTAGAACCAGAGGCTGATGACAGTGCTGAAGATTGGGACACAACTCGACAAGAACAGTACAGGAGAGTACAAGCCTGCGTGGAAGACAGTCTCAATAAAGTAAGAGAGAAACAAGAGAAGAACTATAACAAAAATGCTCCCGCTAAGCCTTTGATGCCTGGAGAAATTGTGCTAAAAAGAAAAAGAAGAATGCACAAATTGGATGATCAGTGGGAACAGGAGCCATATGTCGTGCAAAATTCCAATTTTGATAACAGAAAGACCTGTACCATCAGCAAGGATGGAGGAAAAACGACTGCAACTGTGTCCAGAGATCATCTAAAGTTGTGTCCTGGCCCATTAAAGCTCCGTGAGGAAAACCCTGTTGTCCTTCAGAAAGAAAATGATGAAGCGGTCATACATACGGATTTGGGAGATTTACCTGCGGATTGGCCCAGATTGGGAGACGCTGTAATTATTCCTGTGCTGCAGTTTTATCAACCGCAAGAGGAGTCTCTACCTCCAGTCATACCAATTGAGCCAGTTCCAGAAGGACCTATTCCGGCAGACCCTCAACTATTGGGATCCCAAGCTGAAGAACCCCAAGAAGCGGAACCACAAGAAGTAGCACCACAAGAAGTGGAGTCCCCTGGTGAAGCAGTACCGCCTCGCCCAGTCGCTAGCATGCTTGCCAGGTCCCTAGAGAGGTGGAGTCGTATCTATAGTTCGCCGGTACACAGAGCAGATAGGCTAGAGACTACTATACCTGATGCTACCCCACGTAGGTCAGAATGTATCACTAAAGGAAAACTACCTATTCGCTATCAGGAGTAGTCCTAGTGAACTAGTTAGCAAGACCCAGACAGGGTTTACTGCATCTGAAAAATGTATAAAGTTTGAAAAAGATATTAATGTGATTTCTATTGATATGTTTTGATATGTCTTTTAACTATGCATGGACTGCGTGACTGTGGACTGTGCCAGCCCAAAAACTTTCATTGTAAATAGTTCGCACTACGGTGCCTTATCTTGGTTTTATACAAAATCATTACTAACTACCTCTGAAGAAAAACCCGTATGTTGTGGCCTAGAGTGAGGTCTGCAGTCAGAAGTCCTGCAGCCCACCCAGGACCCACGTGGGAGGTTTTTGGTGCGGGTCCTCCACAAGAATATCGTCTACTATTTATGGAAATGTTTTGATATTTTTGATACTTTTGTATTTCTCTAATGTACAAATTGTAACGTTCAAGAAGTCTCACCTCCCGGATGGGATGAGTTAAATGTTGATGTTATATGCAAAACAAAAATGTTTTTTCTTTTTTTTTACAGCCGGGAGTGCTGTGTTTAACCAAGGGGGGATGTGTGGCCCAGCTATGTCAGACACACAAATCCAGGAAAATGCACAGGAAGGTAACGCAAAAGCTTGATATCATTCACGTCACTCACATTTCCCAACACACCCACTAGGGGTATAAAAGGTAGTGACACGTAGCAGAGTGCATTCAAGTTTCCTGTCTGAGAAGAGCTCAGATCAGTCAGTTTCCTGTCTTAGGACAGTGCAGTTCAGTGCCAGTTGAGTCTGGACTTGGAGAGAGAGGAGAGAGGATAGAATCCTCGCAGAGCTAGCGTAGCTCACTTGACAAGGAAGTGGAGGCTAGTACGGGTGAAGTGAATCATCCTAGCCTAGTCAGAGCTACCCTTAATCAGTACCTCAACCAAAGCTGAAACAAGGAGGATACTGAGATCTGCTCAGTGAGCTCTGAAGAAAGCTGACATTACCATCAAAGCTACAAGTGCTTATGCTAAGAGCGAGAGCAGGGCGAAGGGCACAGTGGAGAAGACAGAGAGAAGTGCTTCAGGTACCGGATTACCTGCACTAATTCACCGACACCGGGGTCCGAAGCGTTGCTAGTGTTTCAAGCATAGTAACAAGATAACCGGAGGCTTTCTGGACTACAGGTTGCAGAAGGTAGCCCTAAGCGCTGATACGTAACCAGAGTCAGGTAGAACAAGGACCTTGAGTAGGCGCCACAACATTAGGGACTCTGTTCTTACCAACTAGAAGGCTCTACCACAATATTGGCCGGGCTTGGCAGCTATTGAGAAAAGCTGGAGATTACAGAGTTAACTTCGCTTCATGCAAGTTTGGACTCAGATATATATGAAGTAAAGGAGGCCTCTAACGTGCTCAGCGGTTGCCCGAATGTGCATTCTCCACCCCGACCAGCTTCCCGGGACCTGCCTGAAACACCTACAAGTAAAGGTATGAAAAGAAGCTGCATTGTGTGTGATTGAATTCTTAACTACACCCTGCATCATCACCATAGACTTCCAGGGACCCGTCTCACCTGTGGGAGACTTACCACCCAGCTGCCCCCATAACATCCCCTGTGAAGATCCTTATAGCAGCGCTGGTCCAATTGATCAGACACCGCAGGTGGCGTCACGAACTATTCCAAATCCCCTGTAAATATCCCCCATTGCATGACCGCCAGGGCCACGGACCGAGTCCCGCTGCCAGTGACATCTCCCATAGAAATCATTGGGCTCGGCTCCGAGTACCCCATAGCCCTGGTATCCACCTCAGTGTGGTGCGCGTCACACACACAGTATAATATATATATATATACACACACAGTATATATATATATATATATATACACACAGGCGGATGGTACGTCTCCGGAGCTCATGTTTGTGATCACACGGCTATTATTTTCATCAATGCTGTATATATATATATATATATTATTATTATTATTATTATTTAATATTTATTTCTATAGCACCATTGATTCCATGGTGCTGTACATGAGAAGGGGTTACATACAAATTACAGGTATCACTTACAGTAAACAAACTAACAATGACAGACTGATACAGAGGGGAGAGGACCCGGCCCTTTCGGGCTTACATTCTACAGGATTGTGAGGCACGAGACAGTAGGTCGGGGGGTTGCAGCAGTTCCGGTGTTGGTTGAGGCAATAACTCCGGTAGTGGTGAGGAGGCAGCAGGGTCATTGCAGGCTGTAGGCTTTCCTGAAGAGATGGGTTTTCAGGTTCCGTCTGAAGGATCTGAATGAGTTTGATAGTCGGATGTGTTGGGGCAAAGAATTCCAGAGGATGGGGGATATTCGGGAGAAGTCTTGGAGGCGGTTGGGTGAGGAGCGAATAAGTGTGGAGGAGAGAAGGATGTCTTGGGAGGATCGGAGATTACGTGAGGGAAGATATCGGGAGATTAGTTCAGAGATATATGGAGGAGACAGATTATAGATGGCCTTGTAGGTCAGTATTAGTAATTTGAACTGGATACGCTGAGGGAATGGGAGCCAGTGAAGAGATTTGCAGAGGGGAGAAGCGGAGGAGTAGCGAGGAGAGAGGTGAATTAGTCGTGCAGCAGAGTTAAGGATGGACTGGAGAGGTGCGAGGGTGTTAGCAGGGAGGCCAGAGAAAAGGGTGTTGCAGTAGTCGAGGCGGGAGATGATGAGGGCGTGCACAATCATTTTAGTAGATTGAGGGTTGAGGAAAGGACGGATTCTTGAAATATTTTTGAGCTGAAGGCGACAGGAGGTAGAAAGAGCTTGGATGTGCGGTTTGAAGGACAGGGCAGAGTCAAGGGTTACTCCGAGGCAGCGGACTTCTGGTACGGGGGAAAGCGTGATGTCGTTAATTGTGGTAGATAGGTCAGGTAAGGAAGATCTGTGGGATGGGGGAAAGATTATGAGTTCAGATTTGTCCACATTGAGTTTGAGGAAGCGGGAGGAGAAGAAGGAGGATATGGCTGATAGACACTCCGGGATTCTGGATAGCAGAGAAGTGATGTCTGGGCCAGAGAGGTAGATCTGAGTGTCATCAGCGTAAAGGTGGTACTGGAATCCGTGGGACTTTATGAGTTGCCCCAGGCCAAGTGTATAGATTGAGAAGAGTAGGGGTCCTAGAACAGAGCCTTGGGGAACTCCAACAGAGAGAGGGTGGGACGAGGAGGTAGTGTGGGAGTGGGAGACGCTGAATGTGCGGTTGGAAAGGTATGAGGAGATCCAAGATAGGGCGAGGTCTTTGACGCCAAAGGAGGAAAGAATCTGTAGTAGAAGGCAGTGGTCAACTGTGTCAAAAGCAGAGGACAGGTCAAGAAGCAGGAGTATAGAGTATTGTCCGTTTGCTTTGGCTGTAAGTAGGTCATTAGTAATTTTGGTCAGGGCTGTCTCAGTGGAGTGATGGGGGCGGAAACCAGATTGTAGAGTGTCAAAGAGCAAGTTAGAAGAGAAGTGGTAGGAAAGCTCAGCGTGGACATGCAGCTCCAGGAGTTTGGAAGCGAATGGGAGCAGCGATATTGGGCGATAGCTGGACATAGCGGTTGGGTCGAGGGTTGGCTTTTTAAGGATAGGCGTGATTGTGGCATGCTTGAAAGCAGAAGGGAAGGTACCGGAAGTTAGTGGTAGGTTGAAGAGGTGGGTTAGGGATGGAATAATAGTGGTGGTGAGGTTGGGGAGGAGGTGGGTTGGGATGGGGTCAAGTGCACAGGTTGTGAGGTGCGATTTGGAGAGAAGACAATTAAGCTCCCCTTCAGTTATATTGGAGAGGGAGGTTATGGGGTTAGGGCATTGGTCTGGTATACAAAGTGGTTGAGGTGGTTGAACAATGAAGACTTGCCTTGTTTGGTCGATCTTATTTTTGAAGTGTGTGCAAAGTCCTCAGCAGAGATGAGGGAGGTAGGAGGGGGCAGTGGTGGGCGGAGGAGGGAGTTAAAAGTTTTGAATAACTGTTTGGGGTTGTAGGATAGGGAAGATACGAGGGTTGTGAAGTAGGCATGTTTAGCAGAGGTGAGGGCAGATTTGAAAGAGAGTGTTGCTTGTTTGAATGCAGTGAAGTCGTCTTGCGAATTTGTTTTTTTCCAGCGCCGCTCTGTAATCCTGGACACTTGCCGGAGCTTTTTAGTGGTGTTATTGTGCCAGGGTTGTCTGTTGGTACGTCGCACTCTGCCATGAACGAGAGGGGCGACCGTGTCAATAGCCAATGTGAGAGTGGCATTGTAGAAAGCAGTGGCACTGTCTGTATCGTGGAGTGAGGATATTGATGCCAGTGAAAGAATAGAGTCAGAAAGTGTGTGGATGTCTAGGTGTGCAAGGTGTCTGCGGGGGTGCACGTGTTGCTGGACATGGGTGACAGGAGAGGAGGACAGGGATGAGAAAGTGAGTAGATGGTGGTCGGATAGAGGGAGAGGGGAGGTGGTGAAGTTAGATAGAGAGCAGAGGCGGGTGAAGACCAAGTCTAATGTATGACCATCCGTGTGGGTGGCTGAGGAGGACCACTGAGTAAGTCCAAAGGATGAAGTAAGGGACAGAAGTTTGGAGGCTGCTGACTGAAGGGTATCAGTGGGGATGTTGAAGTCACCCATGATGATGGTGGGGATGTCAGTGGAGAGAAAGTGAAGAAGCCAGGTAGTGAATTTATATATATATATATATATATATATATATATATACACACAACACACACACACACACACACACACACAGTACAGTCATGGCCAAAAGTTTTAAGAATGACACAAATATTCTATTTTCACATGATCTGCTGCCCTCTGGTTTTATGTGTGTTTGACAGATATTTTTTATCACAGACAGAAATATAATAATTGTAAACATATGAGTAATAAAAGCTTATATTGACAGTTAGAATGAGTTAATGCAGCAAGTCAATATTTGCAGTGTTGACCCTTCTTCTTCAGGACCTCTGCAATTCTCCCTGGCATGCTCTCAATCAACTTCTGGACCAAATCCTGACTGATAGCAGTCCATTCTTGCACAATCAATGCTTTCATTTTGTCAGAATTTTTAGGTTTTTGTTTGTCCACCCGTCTCTTGATGATTGACCACAAGTTCTCAATGGGATTAAGATCTGGGGAGTTTCCAGGCCATGGACCCAAAATCTCTATGTTTTGTTCCCTGAGCCATTTAGTTATCACCTTTGCTTCATGGCAAGGTGCTCCATCATGCTGGTGTGTGGCCCAGCTATGTCAGGCACACACAAATCCAGGAGAATGCACAGGAAGGTAACCGCAACGCTTGATATTCATTCACTTCACTCACACTTTTAGACACACCCATCAGGGGTATAAAAGGGAGTGACATGTAGCAGTCAGAGAGTTCAGCTTCCTGTCTTAGGACAGGTCAGACAGAGTTCAGTCAGTCAAGCTCCGGGTGGCTCAGGAGTGAGTCATCCCTCAGTCTGTTACCTGTCTGAGTACAGGGCAGTTCAGTGTCAGTCCAGTCGGGACTTGGAGTATACTGAGAGCAGATCAGCGAGCTCTGGAGAAAGCTGACATTTCCATGAATGCTACAAGTGCTTATGTTAAGAGCGGGAAGCAGGGCGAAGGGCACAGTGGAGAAGACAGAGAGAAGTGCTTCAGGTATTGGATTACCTGCACTAATTCACCGGACACCGGGGTCCGAAGCGTTGCTAGTGTTTCAAGCATAGTAACAAGAAACCCGGAGGCTTTCTGGACTACAGGTCGCAGAGAGCAGCCCTAAGCGCTGGTATGTAACCGGAGTCAGGGGGAACAAGGACCTTGAGTGGGACGCTACAAAAGTAGGGACTTAGTTCTCTCAACATCTGATAATCAGAGACATAGAAGGCTCCACCACAATGTCAGCCGGTGTTGGCAGCTAAGGAGAAAGCTGGAGATTGCAGAGTTAACTTCGCTTTATGCAAGTTTGGACTCAAGTACATTTTGAAGTAAAGGAGGCCTCTAACCTGCTCAGCGGCTACCCGAGTGTGCATTCTCCACCCCGACCAGCTTCCCGGGATCTTCTTGAACATCTACCAGTAAAGGTATGAAAAGAAGGTGCATTGTGTGTGACTGAATTATTAACTACACCCTGCATCATCACCATAGACTTCCAGGGACTAGTCTCACCTGTGGGAGACTTACCACCCAGCTGCTCCATAACATCCCCTGTGAAGATCCTTATAGCAGCGCTGGTCCAATTGATCAGATACCGCAGGTGGCGTCACGAACTACCTATCCTTATAATCCCCTGTAAATATCCCCCATTGCATGACCGCCAGGGCCACGGACCGAGTCCCGCTGCCAGTGACATCTCCCATAGAAATCATTGGGCTCGGCTCCGAGTACCCCATAGCCCTGGTATCCACCAATGTGGTGCGCGTCATCTAAAAATTTGGCGTCACGAACAGGATCCGAAGCTTGCAATTGTGAGTCCTGTGTGCCTATTGAACTGTTTGCTGGAAAAAGACTGTTTGCTGCATTTGGCGCCAAATACCGCCATTTTACCGCCATATTGGCGCCCTGAGGCGCTGGTGAAGAAGGTGGGCATGCATTTGTGGGCGTGTACCCCTCCTGTGGCGCAAAAGATATGGCCGCCCTCTCAAAATGCTACTATAATGTGCGATCCTGCCCCACTGCTAAGGAAATCCGCCTCCTCTTCATTTTCTATGCAAAGAGGAGGAGACGCAAATCCCACCTCCACGGAAGAGACCGGACTGTTCCTGATGGAAACTACAGTCTGGCCTGGGACGAGATGGCGGAAGGACAGGAGAATCTGTGTATAGGAGCGGAGGCGTACAAACCCTGCTCACCGAGGATTTACTGCCTGTGCCGGAGCTGTCCCCAGATCGGGACCCTGACCCCGCTATGCTGGAGCTGCAGAAGGAGAATGCGGTGCTCAGAAAATTAATCCAGCGTCATGCAGACTTGCAGGAGACAGAGAGACGCTGGCGTGCCCAGACACAGCGGCTGCTGTGGGACGCAGTGCTCTCTCCCACAAGCATAATGCCGTCACCTGATTTTCCAAGTTCCCTGCTGAGGAAGGCTGAAAAGAAACCGAAGGCTGCCCCCAAAAGTGCTGTACCTGATCCCACCGATGCGGAGGTGGAGGAGAAGGAGGCTGAGGAGGTCCTGCCCGGTCCGGGGTGCCAGCCAGGCCAGAGGGCCACAGCAGACTACGATTCCCCGGTAGGGACCCGGAGGGGTCCCAGCCATCATTGCCGGAAATCGACTGGGATGAGATGGAGCGTCTGGATGATGTGACTTACGACCTCCAAACCGGAAATGCCTGGCAACACTGCGGGAAAGAGAGACAGCGGCAGGAGGAAGAGAGAAAGATACAGCGAGACCGACAGGAATGGCATGAAAAGTTCTTCGCTGACAAAGAAACCGTCCGCCAAGATAAAGGTACCCGACGGGAACCGCGGCGTCAGGGTGCATAGTAGAATTTCAGCTCCGCAAGGGCTGGGGCTTTATTCGGGAACCGGGCCTCTATCAGGGGGTCTTTGTAAGCCGCAGGGACGTAGAGTCCCACCTGCCCATCGGTCATCCGGGAAGGGATCTGGTGAATGGGGACATCGTTAATTACACCCGGCACTGGGGTTTAAAGGGATGGTATGCCCTAAATGTTTCCATTGTCAGAGACCCCGTCCCCGACGCCGGTAACGTACACAATGCCGCAGCGTCCCAGTCCCGAGCTCCCACAGCATCAGACCGTGCATTGGAGTCGCCCCCTGCTTACTCATCTCAACCTACGTCGCCCCCTGCATCGCAATCTGCGACCGCTTCTGCACCGCAAACTGCAAAGTATTCTGTCTTGTACCCTGCGACTCATTCTGCATCGCAACCGGATGGTGCGACCACAGTTAGATCGCAGCCCAAGCCTGCATCTTTAATGGAAAGTTTATATTTGCCTGAGACACCCGTTGCGCCCCTAGTGGTTCGCACAAGAACTGTGTATACGCAAACACTGATTGCAGGCCATGACTTATTTGTGATGCGTTCGAAAGAACACCGCGTCGTTCCAGCCCCAGGAGTGGAAGACGTTGTTTACAAGAATAATGAAAATCAGTAGGACCCAGACAGGGGTTTACTGCACCTGAGGAAATGTAAAAAGTTGGAAGAAATTTGGCAGAATTGCACTTTATTGTCTTTAATTGATATGTATGAAAATGTTACATAGTTTACATATTTAAAGTAGAATACCCGGCTGGGTACTAGGTTAATGAGCTTAAAGAGTTACAGTATTATAATTGAAATGTGGTTTCTTTTGAATACTTGAAATATACATATATGTCTTTTCTCATGCATGGACTGCGTGGCTGTGGACTGTGCCAGCCCAAAAACTTTAATGTAAATAGTTTGCACCACGGTGCACTATCTTGGTTTTACACAAAACCATTGCTATCTACCTCTGAAGAAAAACCCGTATGGTGTGGCCTAGAGTGAGGTCTGCAGTCAGAAGTCCTGCAGCCCACCCAGGACCCACGTGGGAGGTTTTTGGTGCGGGTCCTCCACAAGAATTTGTCTTGTATTTATGAGAATGTTTGATACTTTTGATACTTTTGTATTTTTTTCTAATGTACAAATTGTAACGTTCAAGAAGTCTTACCTCCCGGATGGGAAGTGTTAAAATGTTGTTGTTAATGCAAAACAAAAATGTTTTCTTTTTCTCTTTTACAGCCCGGGAGTGCTGTGTTTAACCAAGGGGGGATGTGTGGCCCAGCTATGTCAGGCACACACAAATCCAGGAGAATGCACAGGAAGGTAACCGCAACGCTTGATATTCATTCACTTCACTCACACTTTTAGACACACCCATCAGGGGTATAAAAGGGAGTGACATGTAGCAGTCAGAGAGTTCAGCTTCCTGTTTTAGGACAGGTCAGACAGAGTTCAGTCAGTCAAGCTCCGGGTGGCTCAGGAGTGAGTCCTCCTCAGTCTGTTCCTGTCTGAGTACAGGGCAGTTCAGTGTCAGTCCAGTCGGGACTTGGAGTATACTGAGAGCAGATCAGCGAGCTCTGGAGAAAGCTGACATTTCCATGAATGCTACAAGTGCTTATGTTAAGAGCGGGAAGCAGGGTGAAGGGCACAGTGGAGAAGACAGAGAGAAGTGCTTCAGGTATTGGATTACCTGCACTAATTCACCGGACACCGGGGTCCGAAGCATTGCTAGTGTTTCAAGCATAGTAACAAGAAACCCGGAGGCTTTCTGGACTACAGGTCGCAGAGAGCAGCCCTAAGCGCTGGTACGTAACCGGAGTCAGGGGGAACAAGGACCTTGAGTGGGACGCTACAAAAGTAGGGACTTAGTTCTCTCAACATCTGATAATCAGAGACATAGAAGGCTCCACCACAATGTCAGCCGGGCTTGGCAGCTAAGGAGAAAGCTGGAGATTGCAGAGTTAACTTCGCTTTATGCAAGTTTGGACTCAAGTACATTTTGAAGTAAAGGAGGCCTCTAACCTGCTCAGCGGCTACCCGAGTGTGCATTCTCCACCCCGACCAGTTTCCCGGGATCTTCTTGAACATCTACCAGTAAAGGTATGAAAAGAAGGTGCATTGTGTGTGACTGAATTATTAACTACACCCTGCATCATCACCATAGACTTCCAGGGACTTGTCTCACCTGTGGGAGACTTACCACCCAGCTGCCCCATAACATCCCCTGTGAAGATCCTTATAGCAGCGCTGGTCCAATTGATCAGATACCGCAGGTGGCGTCACGAACTACCTATCCTTATAATTCCCTGTAAATATCCCCCATTGCATGACCGCCAGGGCCACGGACCGAGTCCCGCTGCCAGTGACATCTCCCATAGAAATCATTGGGCTCGGCTCTGAGTACCCCATAGCCCTGGTATCCACCAATGTGGTGCGCGTCACTGGAAAAGGCATTGTTGATCGCCAAACTGCTCTTGGAGGGTTGGGAGAAGTTGCTCTTGGAGGACATTCTGGTACCATTCTTTATTCATGGCTGTGTTTTTAGGTAAGACTGTGAGAGAGCCGATTCCCTTGGCTGAGAAGCAACCCCACACATGAATGGTTTCAGGATGCTTAACAGTTGGCATGAGACAAGACTGGTGGTAGCGCTCACCTTGTCTTCTCCGAATGAGGCGTTTTCCTGATGTCCCAAACAATCGAAAAGGGGATTCATCAGAGAAAATAACTTTACCCCAGTCCTCAGCAGTCCACTGCCTGTACCTTTTGCAGAATATCAGTCTGTCCATGATGTTTTTTTCTGGAGAGAAGTGGCTTCTTTGCTGCCCTCTTTGAGACCAGGCCTTGCTCCAAGAGTCTCCGCCTCACAGTGCGTGCAGATGCACTCACACCTGCCTGCTGCCATTCCTGAGCAAGCTCTGCACTGCTGGTAGCCCGATCCCGCAGCTGAAACACTTTTAAGAGACGGTCCTGGCGCTTGCTGGTCTTTCTTGGGCGCCCTGGAGCCTTTTTGGCAACAATGGAACCTCTCTCCTTGAAGTTCTTGATGATGCGATAGATTGTTGACTGAGGTGCAATCTTTCTAGCTGCGATACTCTTCCCTGTTAAGGGTATGCCACACTGAACAACATCGCTAACGGGATCGGTAAAAAACGTCACTATTTAGCGATCCCGTTAGCGATGTTGTTCTGTGCGGCATCTGCCAGCGACGAGCTTCCTGCTGTGATATCGCTCGTCGCTGGAATCGTTCCGGACCCTATTTTATCGCGGCGCTCCCGCTGGTAAGTATAATCGCTAAGTGTGGCACCTTTTCTTAGCGATTTAGCGGTACTTTTGTACCGCTAAAGTCGTTAAGGAGATCGCTAACCGCGATAGCGTCCTTAACGACATCGCTAAGTTAGGTAGCTACTAGCGATATAAAAACAATCCCGCTAGCGATCTCATTAGTATGCGACGCTAACGAGATCGCTAGCGGGATTGTGTAGTGTGGCAGTACCTTTAGGCCATTTTTGTGCATTGCAATGATGACTGCACGTGTTTCTTTAGAGATAACCATGGTTAACAGAAGAGAAACAATGATGCCAAGCACCAGCCTCCTTTTAAAGTGTCCAGTGGTGTCATTCTTACTTAATCATGACAGATTGATCTCCAGCCATGTCCTCATCAACACCCACACCTGTGTTAATGGAGCAATCACTGAAAAGAGGTTAGCTGGACCTTTTAAGGCAGGGCTGCAATGATGTTGAAATGTGTTTTGGGGATAAAGTTCATTTTCTAGCCAAATATTGACTTTACAAGTAATTGCTGTTAAGCTGATCACTCTTTATAACATTCTGGAGTATATGCAAATTGCCATTAGAAAAAGTGAAGCAGTAGACTTTGTAAAAATTAATATTTGTGTCATTCTCAAAACTTTTGGCCATGACTGTATATATATATATATATATATATATACATATATATATACACAGGCGGATGGTACGTCTCCCGAGCTCATGTTTGTGATCACACGGCTATTATTTTCATCAATGCTGTACATACATACATATATATATATATATATATATATATATACACACACAGTATATATATATACACACACAGTATATATATATACACACACACACACACTCAGTATATATATATACACACACACACACACAGTATATATATACACACAGGCGGATGGTACGTCTCCGGAGCTCATGTTTGTGATCACACGGCTATTATTTTCATCAATGCTGTACATACATAATATATATATATATATATATACACACACAGTATATATATATACACACACACACACAGTATATATATACACACAGGCGGATGGTACGTCTCCGGAGCTCACGTTTGTGATCACACGGCTATTATTTTCATCAATGCTGTACATACATACATATATATATATATATATATATATATAAAAATATATATATATATATATATATATATATATACACACAGGCGGATGGTACGTCTCCGGAGCTCATGTTTGTGATCACACGGCTATTATTCTGATCACTGCTGTGGATGATGTGTTTATTTTCTGGACTGGAGAACAGTCACGTTTTAGTGACTTCTTTGCACATTTCCACATTAATCAGATGCGATTATAAAAGAAAAACATTTTCCTTCCTAGAATTGCAAATTAACAAGGAAAATAAAGGGAGGTTGTGAGCCACTATCTATTCCAAGCCGACAACCACAAGAAACCATGTAGTGATGAGAGAGTCACCGGTCGGGGTCCTCAGTCTGTTCATCAGGGTCCGCTTCTGTGGATTGGGTGGTCCACCACTTACATGCTGCAATCTCCAGTCCTGTAGAGATGCCACCAAAACAGACGATCCCTCCTGCTGGCTGCTCGTAAGATAATGCAAGATATAGAATATAATCGCTCCGTCCAAGTTCCTCTCCCTGTCTCTTGTCTAGTAGAACTTCACTCTCATAACAGGCAGCTGTAGTCTTCTTCAGGAATCACTCATGTATGGAGTCTTCGGCTCACATGTGCTGCTGCTGTGTAGTAGAGTCTTAGTTGGGGCACAGAACCTGCTGTCTTCTGCCCTCCTGATTCTGCTGCTGGGACTTTAGTTTACCCACTCAGCCTCGGACTCCGGGGTCTGATTTCTGGCGCTCAGAACTGGGGGTGAGCTCTCCTATAGCTCCTCTGTTCCCCAGCTTGTCTCTACACGCCTTTCCTCTGTCGTCCCTCCAGCCAGACTCCTCACTCCTCCCCAGCCAGAATGTTCTAGAGGAGCTCTCCTGAAATCAGGTGTTAGAGCTCCCCCTTCTGGTCTGGAGTAAGAAAAGTGTTGTATGCTGTGTTACCTGTTAAGGGGATCCTTCCTTGCTTTCAGGCATGACATCACTCCCCCCTGGAGGGAGGCAAGGTCACTGTGGCAACTAAACTCCTGGGGTGCCACAGATGACGTTCAATATCAATTATCTAGTTCTTCAGACACGTTCTTTTTAAAGAGTAGAGGGATGGTATGAAGGATGTCCATCTAGTAGTGGTCAGAGAAGATCTGAGAATGATCTCAACATTCAAAGCTTCTGCAAAATCTCTAATTAAATCTAAGTCTGCTGAAAGCCTGTGGACATGGGGTCCAGTGGAGGTGAGTATATTTCCAGGGGTAATTAGGTGATGGCCAATATGTGCGTTTATGAGGAGAATGTCTTCTTCACTGTCACATTATTTGTCAATAAAGTTTAATGGACCATGATCAAGGAAGAGGCACCGGACAAGTAGGGACATAAGATCACCGAATGACCAAACCTTTGCGAAAAAAGGAACCCAAGTTTGAAACATCACCCACGTCATTAATCATCCTGTGTCAGCAACAATCACCCATGTCAGGGTTTATGGAACATAGAAGCCTTATATCACAGACCCCACTGGCTAGCCTTGCTGATTTCCTATAGAACGTCATCCTTGACCCTGGAATATGTGGACGCTGGTGACTTCTGGTGGTTCAGTTGGGTTAGATGATTCCTCAGGGTGGACTCTTCCCACAAGTTTCTTCTTGCTAATGTGTCAGTGAGATCAGAGATATCTGGTCGTGGGACTGATTCAGAAGTGATCAATATCTGGAGATTCCTGGCACGTCTGAGGTTGCACTTTCCTCTGCTTTCTTGGTTTTCTAAGACATTGTATCTCGTGTTTCAGTTCCCTGAGAGCCTTTCTCAGACACAAATGTGTCCAGGAGGTTCCTGGAGAGAAGAATTCCTCCTCTATGTTTATTTCATGTTCCTCCTCTCTAATATCACGGGAATCTTTGACTACTTGTGAGATGGATGAGAAGCTTTGGGAGGAGGAGACCCCAATCCTCTGTCCACTTCTCCTTGTTCCTCTCTGAGGGGATCAGGATTGGTGAAGGTGCCCTCTCCTAAGTCTCCTCAGTTATGTGCTACAATCATCATTGTCATATGTTTCTTCATCTTACCAAGGGTTCGTTGTTTTTCTCCACCATTTGACTTTCCTGAAGGATTTTTAAAATTGATGACGATCTTGTGGGGTTGTGGTCCAGACGTAAGTGTCTGCTGATGATAGCTTTATGTAGCAACTAGCTGAGGAGCCCGGCGCTGCCCAGGCATAGTAACAAAATACGATTAGTTATAACAAATTACAATAATTATACCTATATATATAAAGCTGAGTGTATAGCCCACTCTGCATAGCCACATTCACTATAATATCCCACACAATCCCGTCAGCCAGAGCTACTGGACTACTACCCCTAATATCCCACATCATCCCGTCAGCCAGAGCTACTGGACTACTACCCCTAATATCCCACATAATCCCGTCAAAGCCACCGGACTACTACCCCTAATATCCCACATCGTCCCATCAGCCAGAGCCACCGGACTACTACCCCTAATATCCCACATCATCCCGTCAGCCAGAGCTACTGGACAACTACCCCTAATATCCCACATCGTCCCGTCAGCAAGAGCACCGAACTACTAACCCTAATATCCCACATCATCCCGTCAAAGCCACGGGACTACTACCCTAATATCCCACATCATCCCGTCAGCCAGAGCCACCGGACTACTACCCCTAATATCCCACATCATCCTGTCAGCCAGAGCCACCGGACTACTACCCCTAATATCCCACATCATCCCGTCAGCCAGAGCCACCTGACTACTACCCCTAATATCCCACATCATCCCGTCAGCCAGAGCCACCGGACTACTACCCCTAAAATCCCACATCATCCCGTCAGAGCCACCTGACTACTACCCCTAATATCCCACATCATCCCATCAGCCAGAGCCACTGGACTACTACCCCTAATATCCCACATAGTCCCATCAGCCAGAGCCACCGGACTACTACCCCTAATATCCCACATCATCCCGTCAGCCAGAGCTACTGGACTACTACCCCTAATATCCCACATCGTCCCGTCAGCCAGAGCCACCGGACTACTACCACTAATATCCCACATCATCCTGTCAGCCAGAGCCACCTGACTACTACCCCTAATATCCCACATCATCCTGTCAGCCAGAGCCACCGGACTACTACCCCTAAAATCCCACATCATCCCGTCAGAGCCACCTGACTACTACCCTAATATCCCACATCATCCGTCAGCCAGAGCCACCGGGACTACTACCCCTAATATCCCACATCATCCCGTCAGAGCCACCTGACTACTACCCCTAATATCCCACATCATCCTGTCAGCCAGAGCCACCAGACTACTCCCCCTAATATTCCACATCATCCCGTCAGCCAGAGCCACCGGACTACTACCCCTAATATCCCACATCATCCCGTCAGAGCCACCTGACTACTACCCCTAATATCCCACATCATCCTGTCAGCCAGAGCCACCAGACTACTACCCCTAATATTCCACATCATCCCGTCAGCCAGAGCCACCGGACTACTACCCCTAATATCCCACATCATCCCGTCAGAGCCACCTGACTACTACCCCTAATATCCCACATCATCCTGTCAGCCAGAGCCACCAGACTACTACCCCTAATATCCCACATCATCCCGTCAGAGCCACCTGACCCTAATATCTCACATCATCCCGTCAGAGCCACCGAACTACTACCCCTAATATCCCACATCATCCCGTCAGAGCCACCTGACTACTACCCCTAATATCCCACTGCAGCATTATAATTATCTATGCCACTGTTGGCATGATTTATGTACCATTTCTTAGGTGCATTTATCCAGTACAGTACATATAGCCATTTGATTTTATACAAAATCTTTATGCACAATAGTTTGCTGTTCATATATAGGCACTAGTAGCCTGTTTGTAACTATCCATGCCATTATTCATCACTTGACTTAGGTGTTGAAATCTACAACTTATATTGTATCGCTCAGATAGTGGCACAATTGCCCCATTATACCCTAATATAGACTTCTTCCAGTCATACATGGCATATGGTATATTAGGACATATATATACATATATTCTAGAACTGTATTGTAGAGATATTAGATATGCACATAGCGTTCAGTGACTTGAATATTTTGGTGATTTTGCATACTATGATCTTTGGGATATTATTGGACTCACATCCCATTTTTAAAGTGTTGTTTATACATTTTAATTATTTTTCAATAAAGTGTTTGTTACATAGCCATATGCTTCCAAGCCTTTGTTTGATTGTATTGATCCTTAGGAAGTGGCATTGTTCTAGGCTCAGATCCCTAGGATATCTACTACCCCTAATATTCCACATCATCCCATCAGCCAGAGCCACCGGACTACTACCCCTAATATCCCACATCATCCCGTCAGAGCCACCTGACTACTACCCCTAATATCCCACATCATCCCGTCAGAGCCACCTGACTACTACCCCTAATATCTCACATCATCCCGTCAGAGCCACCGGACTACTACCACTAATATCCCACATCATCCTGTCAGCCAGAGCCACCGGACTACTCCCCCTAATATCCCACATCATCCCATCAGCCAGAGCCACCGGACTACTACCACTAATATCCCACATAGTCCCGTCAGCCAGAGCCACCGGACTACTACCCCTAATATCCCACATCATCCCGTCAGCCAGAGCCACCGAACTACTACCCCTAATCTCCCACATCATCCCGTCAGCCATAGCCACCGGACTACTACCACTAATATTCCACATCATCCCGTCAGCCAGAGCCACCGAACTACTACCCCTAATATCCCACATCATCCCGTCAGCCAGAGCCACCGGACTACTACCCCTAATATCCCACATCACCCCGTCAGCCAGAGTTACCGGACTACTACCCCTAATATCCCACATCATCCCGTCAGCCAGAGTCACCGGATTACTACCCCTAATATCCCTCATCATCCCGTCAGCCAGAGCACCGAACTACTACCCCTAATATCCCACATCATCCCGTCAGCCAGAGCCCCCTGACTACTACCACTAATATCCCACATCATCCCGTCAGCCAGAGCACCGGACTACTCCCCTTAATATCCCACATCATCCCGTCAGCCAGAGCCACCGGACTACTACCCCTAATATCCCACATCACCCTGTCAGCCAGAGCTACCAGACTACTACCACTAATATCCCACATCATCCCGTCAGCCAGAGCCACCGGACTACTACCCCTAATATCCCACATCATCCCGTCAGCCAGAGCCACCGGACTACTACCACTAATATCCCACATCATCCCATCAGCCAGAGCCACCGGACTACTCTCCCTAATATCCCACATCATCCCGTCAGCCAGAGCCACCGGACTACTACCACTAATATCCCACATCATCCCGTCAGCCAGAGCCACCGGACTACTACCCCTAATATCCCACATCATCCCGTCAGCCAGAGCCACCTGACTACTACCACTAATATCCCACATCATCCCGTCAGCCAGAGCTACCAGACTACTACCCCTAATATCCCACATCATCCCATCAGCCAGAGCCACCTGACTACTACCACTAATATCCCACATCATCCCGTCAGCCAGAGCACCGGACTACTCCCCCTAATATCCCACATCATCCAGTCAGCCAGAGCTACCGGACTACTACCCCTAATATCCCACATCACCCCGTCAGCCAGAGCTACCGGACTACTACCCCTAATATCCCACATTGTCCCGTCAGCCAGAGCCACCGGACTACTACCACTAATATCCCACATCATCCCATCAGCCAGAGCCACCTGACTACTACCCCTAATATCCCACATCATCCCATCAGCCAGAGCCACCGGACTACTACCCCTAATATCCCACATCATCCCATCAGCCAGAGCCACCTGACTACTACCCCTAATATCCCACATCATCCCGTCAGTCAGAGCCACCGGACTACTACCCCTAATATCCCACATCATCCTGTCAGCCAGAGCCACCGGACTACTACCCCTAATATCCCACATCATCCCGTCAGCCAGAGCCACCGGACTACTACCCCTAATATCCCACATCATCCCGTCAGCCAGAGCCACCGGACTACTCCCCCTAATATCCCACATCATCCCGTCAGCCAGAGCCACCGGACTACTACCCCTAATATCCCACATCATCCCATCAGCCTGGGGTCAGTTACACAGCGCTGAGTGGAACGGTCCTAACTTCCATATTAATGATCCCTTTAAGAGGGGCCTGGGGGATTATTTTCTGTCATGTGCTCTCTGCTCCTTTCTGGGGGGATTCTTTTCTGTCATGTGCTCTCTGCTCCTTTCTGGGGGATTCTTTTCTGTCTTGAGCTCTCTGCTCCTTTCTGGGGGATCTTTTCTGTCTTGAGCTCTCTGCTCCTTTCTGGGGGGATTCTTTTCTGTCATGTGCTCTCTGCTCCTTTCTGGGGGATTCTTTTCTGTCATGTGCTCTCTGCTCCTTTCGGGGGGATTCATTTCTGTCTTGAGCTCTCTGCTCCTTTCTGGGGGATTCTTTTCTGTCATGTGCTCTCTGCTCCTTTCTGGGGGGATTCTTTTCTGTCATGAGCTCTCTGCTCCTTTCTGGGGGGATTCATTTCTGTCATGTGCTCTCTGCTCCTTTTTGGGGGGATTCATTTCTGTCATGTGCTCTCTGCTCCTTTCGGAGGGCAGACAATGGCTGGAGCTGATGTTCCCGGGGATGCGAGATTCCTCCCACCCGGTCACTGTCTGCTGAGGTGTTGTCGTGGAGTGAGAAAACTGTTGCTCATAGCAGCCAATCACAGCTCAGCTTCTTTTAAACAGCTCTGGTGAAATGAGAGCTGCTTTGTGATTGGTTGGTGACACACACACATTCAGTTTTATCTATATAGATGTGTCCATGGCCTTGTAGTGTGACAGTTACAGATATGGGCACTTCTCTTTATACTTAAAGGATTATGAGCAAACTGTGCTTGGAAAAACATGAACATTTGCAGCTGTTCTTCAGATATTTACGCTTTTGTTTTTTTAACAGCTCGTTACCTTATAAGCACAGTGCGCATATTCTGCTGTCAAGCAGCAGTGGTCGGTTTCCAGGGCAACGAGCTTCAATCGAAAGAAAAGTGGTAATATTTTAAGAACAGCCAAAAATTCTTTTAAGTCGTAAAGTGCAAAATTGCTGGCATTTATGAGCACTATCCGATAATACTTATGACGATGAAAAAAACCCTTTAAATGAGCAAGAAGGGGTGAAGCATGTTTACATAGAAGTATTAAAGAGCCACTTTGTATTGGACGTATGTGGCGGTGAAATTATACATATGATCTCCAAACAAGACCATGAGTCCTCGGCAGCCGAGGAGGAGAGAAAGGAGCGTTCCTGCAGGGTGGATGCAGCAGATTGGATGCACCATGTATCTGATGTGTCCATCTTGTGTCACTTCCCCCAATGAGTTTTTCCTGTTTTTCCCGCTGCTCTGAGGTTTTATAAGAATCACATCTTCCTTTTTTTGCTTCATTTTACTGCACATTGAATTGTGAAATGTTTCGGATAGGAAGTTGCCCAATTCATCTTCTTACAGGGGGTAAAAGGGAATTAACCTCGCCGCTATTATTTCATTTACAATTTCTTAATCCACAACAGAATAAATGAAAAGTATATCAGAATACTGGAAGTAACGTTTCTGTCCTCCGAACCTTGTGGAACAATAATAACATCAATGTCACAAAAGATGAACATAAAACTAAAAATGATCCTCACTATATACAGAGAGCGCGGAGATCTAATGATACAAAGAAACAACGTTCTAAGAGAAAAGAGAAAAATCTATAAAAAATGAATCATCCCCGGGAACAAAAGGAACAGAATTGAGTGGTAAATTATCGTTTTTATAAATATTACGTGATCACACTTTTTTCCTCTCCATTTAAAATGAAACATTTTAATTCTCCTTTTTTATCCCTGACACTGCCGTCATTTTCATCTATATTTTTTATTTCATTACTATTATTTATAATTTTGTATCTATATTTTTCCTTTCCCTTTTTATGTTTTCTTTTTTTTTTATATTATACTCTATTACACATTATTTCATTTCTTCATCCCATGATCTTTCTTTGCTCCTCGGTTACATCTTACTCTTGTTATACCTTCCTTTTAATACCTCTTGCCGCACTTCGATGCGTACCTGGAGATTTTACCCATATAATATATATATAAAAGCGATAATTCACCATTTATTGCAGCTTCTTTTCATTCCTGTGGATGATTCATTGTTTCTATATATTTGTTTTCTCTACTTGCCTCCTGATGTATCATTTCAGTTAGGAAATGATTTTCTTTGTATCATTACTATCTCTGCTCTCTCTGTATATAGTGTTGATCATTTTTAGTTTTATGTTCAGCTTTTGTGACATTTACTGTATTATTGTTCCAGAATAATAATGTGAACAATGTCCGGGAGGATGGAAACGTTATTCTGAGTATTCTGATATACTTTGCACTTATCCTGTTGTGGATAAAATTAATATGTGCCAAGGTTAATTCCCTATGTGGGATATATTTCCTATCAATCAGCACTAACATTTACTATATACTGTATATCCATGAACTGACAATGAAAATATATATAATCAAAACTTAGAGGATGTAAAGCATTGATCAATTGCCAGTGGCGTAACTAGAGTCTGATGGGCCCCGATGCAAGATTTGAATCAGGCCCCCCCATCCTGATTATATATTTATATACAGTCATGGCCAAAAGTTTTGAGAATGACACAAATATTATATTTTCACATGATCTGCTGCCCTCTGGTTTTTGTGTGTGTTTGACAGATGTTTTTATCACAGACAGAAATATAATTGCAAACATATGAGTAACAAAAGCTTATATTGACAGTTAGAATGAGTTAATGCAGCAAGTCAATATTTGCAGTGTTGACCCTTCTTCTTCAGGACCTCTGCAATTCTCCCTGACATGCTCTCAATCAACTTCTGGACCAAATCCTGACTGATAGCAGTCCATTCTTGCACAATCAATGCTTTCATTTTGTCAGAATTTTTAGGTTTTTGCTTGTCCACCCGTCTCTTGATGATTGACCACAAGTTCTCAATGGGATTAAGATCTGGGGAGTTTCCAGGCCATGGACCCAAAATCTCTATGTTTTGTTCCCTGAGCCATTTAGTTATCACCTTTGCTTTATGGCAAGGTGCTCCATCATGCTGGAAAAGGCATTGTTGATCGCCAAACTGCTCTTGGAGGGTTGGGAGAAGTTGCTCTTGGAGGACATTCTGGTACCATTCTTTATTCATGGCTGTGTTTTTAGGCAAGACTGTGAGAGAGCCGATTCCCTTGGCTGACAAGCAACCCCACACATGAATGGTTTCAGGATGCTTAACAGTTGGCATGAGACAAGACTGGTGGTAGCGCTCACCTTGTCTTCTCCGAATGAGGCGTTTTCCTGATGTCCCAAACAATCGAAAAGGGGATTCATCAGAGAAAATAACTTTACCCCAGTCCTCAGCAGTCCACTGCCTGTACCTTTTACAGAATATCAGTCTGTCCATGATGTTTTTTCTGGAAAGAAGTGGCTTCTTTGCTGCCCTCCTTGAGACCAGGCCTTGCTCCAAGAGTCTCCGCCTCACAGTGCGTGCAGATGCACTCACACCTGCCTGCTGCCATTCCTGAGCAAGCTCTGCACTGCTGGTAGCCCGATCCCGCAGCTGAAACACTTTTAAGAGACGGTCCTGGCGCTTGCAGGTCTTTCTTGGGCGCCCTGGAGCCTTTTTGGCAACAATGGAACCTCTCTCCTTGAAGTTCTTGATCATGCGATAGATTGTTGACTGAGGTGCAATCTTTCTAGCTGGATACTCTTCCCTGTTAGGCCATTTTTGTGCATTGCAATGATGACTGCACGTGTTTCTTTAGAGATAACCATGGTTAACAGAAGAGAAACAATGATGCCAAGCACCAGCCTCCTTTTAAAGTGTCCAGTGGTGTCATTCTTACTTAATCATGACAGATTGATCTCCAGCCATGTCCTCATCAACACCCACACCTGTGTTAATGGAGCAGTCACTGAAAAGAGGTTAGCTGGTCCTTTTAAGGAAAGGCTGCAATGATGTTGAAATGTGTTTTGGGGATAAAGTTCATTTTCTAGCCAAATATTGACTTTACAAGTAATTGCTGTTAAGCTGATCTCTCTTTATAACATTCTGGAGTATATGCAAATTGCCATTAGAAAAAGTGAAGCAGTAGACTTTGTAAAAAATAATATTTGTGTCATTCTCAAAACTTCTGGCCATGACTGTACATATATATATATACAGTACAGACCAAAAGTTTGGACACACCTTCTCATTCAATGATTTTTCTGTATTTTCATGACTATGAGAATTGTAGAATCACACTGAAGGCATCAAAACTATGAATTATCACATGTGGAATTATACATTACACTTTACAAAAAAGTGTGAAACAACTGAAAATATGTCTTATATTCTAGGTTCTTCACAGTAGCCACCTTTTGCTTTGATGACTGCTTTGCACACTCTTGGCATTCTCTTGATGAGCTTCAAGAGGTAGTCACCGGAAATGGATTTTCACTTCACAGGTGTGCCCTGTCAGGTTTAATAAGTGGGATTTCTGGCCTTATAAATGGGGTTGGGACCATCAGTTGTGTGGTGCAGAAGTCTGGTGGATACACAGCTGATAGTCCTACTGAATAGACTGTTAGAATTTGTATTATGGTCCATTTGTTAGTATTAGGTTTTGTCTTAAACAAGTAAATTCCTTATAGTTCCCACCCCATTCTGCAGCCCTCCACTGAGGCCTGGAAAAGGATTGCTAAACCAAAAAAGGGTTGTGATAAAATCCATATCCTCAAGAATATTCCATCATCTCTTATCCATGAATCTAGGGGATTGGTCTTGGACCCTCTCTGGCTCAAATTGGGTATTAAGAAACTGGGAGACATCTACGATGGTTCTAAATTCTATCCTTATTCTTTTATTAAAGAACATTTCCATTCATCCTTCCTATCATTTTTTCACTACATTATTCTCAAGGAACAAATTAATGTCTTCCTGCAGGTGCGCCCTCGGATTTCTGAACCGGTTTTAAATTTACTTTGCAACTTAGATCATAACATTTTTTGGAGTCTTAACTCCGTTTACCAATCGTTTAACCGCAGCACAAAACACAAAACATGGTTAAATGGGAGTCGGAGCTTCATTTAACGTTTGACCACTCTGAATGGGAATATGCATGTACGCTTTCCTATGCATCTTCTCTCTCTATGGCCCTTCAAGAATCACCACAAACTCCTCACTAGGTGTATTTTACTCCGGCTAGATTATCGAAAATTAACAAAATGCATTCACCTAATTGCTGGAGAAACTGTGGTCGTTATGGTAATCTCCTCCACATTTTCTAGCAATGCCCGAAAATCCATCCCCTCTGGAAGAAAGTTTTGGGTCTTATTAATGCCATAAACAAATTCTACTAACACCTCAATTGTCCCTCCTCACACTAAATACTGAAAAAATGGACCCACATTTGAGATTATTAATAGTTCACATCCTACCGATAACCAAAAACAGCATTGCTCTCTGCTGGAAAAAATCAGAGTCACCCTCTTTTCAAGAGATTGTTAATAAAATCACACTTCATAAATCATTTGAATATAAAGTAGCATTGATTAATAACCACTGCGATAAATTCTTCAAAAAATGGTCCAAATAGATGGAATTGTTTCCCTAATATACGAAATGTACTTGTCTGTTTTCTTTCTTATTAGTTCATTTTATGTTATAAACTTTGTCACTAATGTACTATAGTTACAATTTCATATTGTTTCCTCCTTCACCCCCTTTCCTGCTTTTTCCTTTCACTTTCCTTCTATCTCCCTCTTTCCCTTCCTTATTCCCTATTGTTTCCATTCCCATCCTTGAAAATTTGAATAAAATTATTGGAAAAGAATTTGTATTTTGGCAAGAAAAAAGCAAACAAGTGACCATCATTACTTTAAGAAATTAAGGTCAGTCCGAAAAATTGGGAAAACTTTGAAAGTGTCCCCAAGTTCAGTTGCAAAAACCATCAAGCGCTACAAAGAAACTGGCTCACATGAGGACCGCCCCAGGAAAGGAAGACCAAGAGTCACCTCTGCTTCTGAGGATAAGTTTATCCGAGTCACCAGCCTCAGAAATCGCAGGTTTACAGCAGCTCAGATTAGAGACCAGGTCAATGCCACACAGAGTTCTAGCAGCAGACACATCTCTACAACAACTGTTAAGAGGAGACTTTGTGCAGCAGGCCTTCATGGTAAAATAGCTGCTAGGAAACCACTGCTAAGGACAGGCAACAAGCAGAAGAGACTTGTTTGGGCTAAAGAACACAAGGAATGGACATTAGACCAGTGGAAATCTGTGCTTTGGTCTGATGAGTCCAAATTTGAGATCTTTGGTTCGAACCACCGTGTCTTTGTGCGACGCAGAAAAGGTGAACTGATGGACTCTACATGCCTGGTTCCCACCGTGAAGCATGGAGGAGGAGCTAACTCTGCTGACCCCACCCTCTAATTATAATGAGATGACTGCTGACCCCGCCCTCTAATGATATTGAGATGACTCTGCTGACTCTGCCCTCTAATGAGAATGAGATAACTCTGCTGACCCCACCATCTAATTATAATGAGATGACTGCTGACCCCGCCCTCTAATGATAATGGGATGACTCTGCTGACCCCGCCCTCTAATGAGAATGAGATGACTCTGCTGATCCCACCCTCTAATTATAATGAGATGACTGCTGACCCCGCCCTCTAATGATAATGAGATATCTCTGCTGACCCCGCCCTCTAATTATAATGAGATGACTGCTGACCCCGCCCTCTAATGATAATGAGATATCTCTGCTGACCCTGCCCTCTAATTATAATGAGATGACTTTGCTGACCCGCCCTCTAATTATAATGAGATGACTTTGCTGACCCCGCCCTCTAATTATAATGAGATGACTGATGACCCCGCCCTCTAATGATAATGAGATTTCTCTGCTGACCCCGCCCTCCAATTATAATGAGATGACTGCTGACCCCGCCCTCTAATGATAATGAGATGACTTTGCTGACCCCGCCCTCTAATTATAATGAGATGACTGCTGACCCCACCCTCTAATGATAATGAGATATCTCTGCTGACCCCACCCTCCAATTATAATGAGATGACTGCTGACCCCGCCCTCTGATGATAATGAAATGACTGCTGACCCCACTCTCTAATGATAATGAGATGACTGCTGACCCCACCCTCTAATGATAATGAGATATCTCTGCTGACCCCACCCTCTAATGATAATGAGATATCTCTGCTGACCCCGCCCTCCAATTATAATGAGATGACTGCTGACCCTGTCCTCTGATGATAATGAAATGACTGCTGATCCCACTCTCTAATGATAATGAGATGACTGCTGACCCCACCCTCTAATGATAATGAGATATCTCTGCTGACCCCACCCTCTAATGATAATGAGATATCTCTGCTGACCCCGCCCTCCAATTATAATGAGATGACTGCTGAGCCCGCCCTCTGATGATAATGAGATGCTCATCTTGTACCAGGGAGATCTCAGTTATATTCAGTCATTTCTCATCAGTCTCAGTTCCTCGTCAGCAGTGCGGATGTAAGGATTTCACCATCATCCAATATGAGGAACTAGAGGCTCAATATAAGAGCAGTGGAGCGGAGAGCGGACATTACCCCTGACAGAGGCCATGATGAGGAGCTGGAGGCTGTCTCTGCTGTCTCTGCTGCTGGTCTCTGCTGTCACATTACACGGCTGTCTCTCTGACACTGCAGAGCCGGGGATCAAAGATGGAAGATCTATAGGAGACATCACCGACCTCTACAACCAGAAGGAGGGGGTCACATACTTATACAAATCCCTGCACCAGATCCACATTGCTCCACCAGAGGTAAAGCACCGATTATGGGGACTTACCCAGAATGCATTTCATTTACAGCTTCCTATGTAAATTAGATATTTGCATATGAAGCTCTATTTACATATAAATGTGATTCACTGCTGGGAAGTGAAAAGGCAGAATTTACAATAGAGAATGTTTTATTGTAGAGTGTAAAAAAATGTGAGAAAAGTCAGGGACAATAGTAACTGTCACGAGTTTCCATCACTTAAAATAAGTATTTATCCTTCTCCATTTAAAAGGACGGTAAAATCCCAGATGGAAGATCCTTCATCATTAAAGAGACGGTGTGTCTGAAATCTGAGAATCCAGATTTATCGCAATGTGATTTCAAGCCGGATGGAGTAAGTAACGGAGACACAGAGATAACACATAACATATAAAAAGGGGGGAGAAGCCAGCGCCACACATGGTCAGCATGCAATAAATAAAGTGCATATATTGCATGCTGACCATGTGCGGCGCTGGCTTCTCCCCTTTTTTTACAACACATAACATAGTGTATGCACTGCATAATATCCCAAAATATCAAGTCTTATTACTAAATATCTCATCCAGATCTGATCCCCAGGTCAGACATAAACTATAAGTTCTGTGCAGTTCTGTGGATGATGAACACAGAACATAATCACTTGCTAAAAAGGAAAAAAGAAATGTATATTAAATGGAAAGAGGAGGGCATATCTAAAGAAGAATATAATGTCTGCAGGGAATGCCGGGCAAGAGTTAGAAAAGCTAAAGCCAGTAATGAAGTGAGGCTTGCAAGGGAGACCAAAAGTAATAAAAAGAATTTGGGGGGTAAAAAGGAAAAGAAAAGTCAAAGATGCTATAGGGTTTTTACAGGATGAAAAGGGTGAATTCGTCAAATATGATGATGAGAAGAACAAACTTTAAAGTTCCTATTTTGCATCTGTGTTCTCTAAGAAAACAATTGTAACATCAACTGATCTTCACGGTGCCTTCAAAGGAATAAAATAATCCACACTATCCATAAACAGAGAGATGGTGAGGGAACACTGAGCTAATTTACATGAATTTACTTCTTCTGGTCCAGATGAATTACATCCTAGGGCACTGAAAGAGTTAGCAGAGGAAAGTGCAGAACCACTAGCCAGAATCTACGAAAAATCCTGGAAAACAGGAGAAGTCCCAGAAGATTGGAGAAGGACAAATGTTATCTCTATCTTCAAAACAGAAAAGAGGATGGAGGCAAGAAATTACAGGACAGTGAGCATTTGATTAAGTATCTCATACTATCCTTATTGAAAAAAATGTAACGAAAACTGAAGATGTCAGCTTACCCCAATATCCTCTGATAATAATAATAATCTTTATTTATATAGCGCCATCATATTCCGCAGCGCTTTACACTTTAACAGTTTCAAAACACAAGTCATAGGTAACAACATTAACAATACAATAATTAAAGCAAAATCAGCCGCCCCTGCTGGTGAGAGCTTACAATCTACAATGAGGTGGGGGAGATACAAAATACAGGTGTGTATATACAATGGTGTATTTACAATGATGGTCCAGCCATCTTGAGGGATGAGGCATGGATGGAGATAGTGAATGGGCTACACACACACACTTACACATAGAATGACTTTGATTAGTGAATGTGATAGGCCTCTCTGAACAGATGTGTTTTGAGGGAGCGCCTGAAACCAGGCAAATTGTGGATAGTCCTAATTTCCTGGGGTAGAGCAATTTCAGAGGATTGGCGCAGCGTGGGAGAAGTCTTGGAATCGGGAGTGGGAGGTACGGATTAGTGCAGAGGTTAGTCGATGTATAAAGCCAGACTTCACTCCTCGCACGGATGTACCAGAGCAACCAAAAATACAAAAAAATGGGGATATCCAGCGTGGAATGAAATGGCTTAAAAAAACATTTAATGTTCATGATTAAAAATAAAACAGCAATGTCCAAGCAGCACAGCTCCACATATGAAAGATGGAGCAGATCAACGCGTTTCGACGTTAGTCTTCCTCAAGATCTAGCTGAAAACTAAAGCGAGCGTTCTTTATATGGTCTGTATAGTTGTTACATACAACACCTGACGAAGAAGTCATGATGGAACACACATGAAGAATAATGAGCTTGAACCAGAAAAAGAAAGAGAAAAAAATAAAGAAGTGTGTGAGAAATCCCAAAGCTAGTTACAAAAACAGAAGAATAAAAACACAATATTTTAAAAAACATAAATATGTTAACGATATGGACCAGAAAAACTCCTCAGAATATCACAAACCTGCTGGAGTTCACTTAGTACTGTTTAATCAGATCACATCCAGCATTAGACCTACTGGGAAACAAGTGCCAGGAGTAAAAATCCAGAAGGATTCTGTGTTCAGAAGCTTGTGTTCATGATCTCCGCCCCATGTGCGGTGAAACCTTTTCAATGCCATTAATCCTAAAGGAGCTGAGGTCTCCATTGTGTAATGTTTGGAGGCTGCCGAGGATTAATCGCATGCAACCCACATATAATACATCACATTTAGTGCAGGCAATGGTGTAGACAACAAAAGTTGTGTTGCAGTTGCTGTAATTGTTAATCTGATAAGTCTTCTCTCCAGGCGCTGAAGTGACGCTCTGTGTTTTGGTAGCATATAAGCAGGCTGTAATAATAATAATAATCTTTATTAAGGCTTTACACTTATTTAGCGCCGCATTTGTAAAAACCTTTTGTACTCAACCAATTGCCAGCACTGGAAATCGTAGAGTTGCTTGAAAAGAAACTGGTGACAATATATTATACAGGGTGGGTGCCCGTTTAGCCGAAAATAACACATTATTTTTAATTAAATCTCTCAAATGTGGCTCAGTGTTTAATGCAGGGAGATATTTCTTCACAATGGCTGTGATTTGCGGGTACTCTGCACTATATTGCGTTGTGAACACGATATGATTGTCTTGCAAACTTTTATTTTTGTTATATGAGATATTATGTGACAAGAGCTCTTTCTATCTCGTGTGCAGCTTTATCCAGGATGTAATGAGAATATCCATGATTGGAAAATTTCTTTTTTGTCTTGATCACTTCCTTGGTATATGTGGAAGTGTCTGTGCAATTGCATTTTAATCTTATAAGTTCGCCATTGGGTAAATTATTAATTACATGCCGGGGATGGCAGGAATCAGCTGCTAAAACGGAATTGCACACTGTGGGCTTACTATATGGTGAAATAATTAGGCTATTTCGGGAATTGCTGCGGAAATTTCTGCGGCAATCCCACACCTCCATGCGGCGGGAAATACGCATTTTTATTGGTATGCATATTCACGCTAAAAACTAGCGTTTTGCAAGTGTAATTAGCTCTCAGAATGCTAGCGTTTTCCTAGCGATCTGTAGCATCCCTTGGAAAACTGATTGACAGGTTGGTCACACAAGTCAAACATAGTGTTTGACAAGTGTGATCAACTTTTTACTATTGATGCCGCCTATGCCGCATCAATAGTAAAAAGATCTAACGTTAAAAATAATTAAAAAAATAATAATATAATAAAAAATATATATATATATATATATATATACGGTATATATTAATCTATGAACGTTTAAAGAACTATTTACTTATACCAACTAAATTGTACGCGGACAGAAGAACCATTGTTATATAAGAATATAACTACTATAATACTGCTCCTATGTACAAGAATATAACTACTATAATACTGCTCCTATGTACAAGAATATAACTACTATAATACTGCCCTATGTACAAGAATATAACTACTATAATACTGCACCTATGTACAAGAATATAACTACTATAATACTGCCCTATGTACAAGAATATAACTACTATAATACTGCCCTATGTACAAGAATATAACTACTATAATACTGCCCCCTATGTACAAGAATATAACTACTATAATACTGCCCCTATGTAAAGAATATAACTACTATAATACTGCTCCTATGTACAAGAATATAACTACTATAATACTGCCCCTATATACAAGAATATAACTACTATAATACTGCCCTATGTACAAGAATATAGCTACTATAATACTGCCCTATGTACAAGAATATAAAACTATAATACTGCCCCTATGTACAAGAATATAACTACTATAATACTGCCCCTATATACAAGAATATAACTGCTATAATACTGCCCTATGTACAAGAATATAACTACTATAATACTGCTCCTATATACAGAATATAACAACTATAATACTGCTCCTATTACAAGAATATAACTACTATAATACTGCTCCTATGTACAAGAATATAATACTATAATACTGCCCTTATACAAGAATATAACACTATAATACTGCCCTATGTACAAGAATATAATACTATAATACTGCCCCTATTACAAGAATATAACTGCTATAATACTGCCCCTATGTACAAGAATATAACTACTATAATACTGCTCCTATATACAAGAATATAACAACTATAATACTGCTCCTATGTACAAGAATATAACTACTATAATACTGCCCCTATGTACAAGAATATAACTACTATAATACTGCTCCTATATACAAGAATATAACTACTATAATACTGCCCCTATGTACAAGAATATAACTGCTATAATACTGCCCCTATGTACAAGAATATAACTACTATAATACTGCTCCTATGTACAAGATATAACTACTATAATACTGCCCTATTACAAGAATATAACTGCTATAATACTGCCCCTATGTACAAGAATATAACTACTATAATACTGCCCCTATGTACAAGAATATAAACTACTATAATACTGCCCCTATATACAAGAATATAACTGCTATAATACTGCCCCTATGTACAAGAATATAACTACTATAATACTGCCCTATGTACAAGAATATAACTACTATAATACTGCCCCCTATGTACAAGAATATAACTACTATAATACTGCCCCTATGTACAAGAATATAACTACTATAATACTGCTCCCTATTACAAGAATATAACTACTATAATACTGCCCTATGTACAAGAATATAACTACTATAATACTGCCCCTATGTACAAGAATATAACTACTATAATACTGCCCTATGTACAAGAATATAACTGCTATAATACTGCCCCTATGTACAAGAATATAACTAGCTATAATACTGCCCCTATGTACAAGAATATAACTACTATAATACTGCCCCTATGTACAAGAATATAACTACTATAATACTGCCCTATGTACAAGAATATAACTGCTATAATACTGCCCCTATGTACAAGAATATAACTACTATAATACTGCCCCTATGTACAAGAATATAACTACTATAATACTGCCCCTATGTACAAGAATATAACTACTATAATACTGCCCTATGTACAAGAATATAACTACTATAATACTGCCCTATGTACAAGAATATAACTACTATAATACTGCTCCTATGTACAAGAATATAACTACTATAATACTGCCCCTATGTACAAGAATATAACACTATAATACTGCTCCTATGTACAAGAATATAACTACTATAATACTGCTCCTATGTACAAGAATATAACTACTATAATACTGCCCCCTATGTACAAGAATATAGCAACTATAATACTGCTCCTATGTACAGAATATAACTACTATAATACTGCCTATGTACAAGAATATAACTACTATAATACTGCCCTATGTACAAGAATATAACTACTATAATACTGCCCTATTACAAGAATATAACTACTAAAATACTGCTATGTACAAAATATAACTACTAATACTGCTCCTATGTACAAGATATAACTACTATAATACTGCCTATTACAAGAATATAACTACTAAATACTGCCCTATGTACAAGAATATAACTACTATAATACTGCCCAATGTACAAGAATATAACTACTATAATACTGCTCCTATGTACAAGAATATAACTACTATAATACTGCTCCTATGTACAAGAATATAACTACTATAAATACTGCTCCTATGTACAAGAATATAACTACTATAATACTGCTCCTATGTACAAGAATATAACTACTATAATACTGCCCTATGTACAAGAATATAACTACTAAATACTGCCCTATGTACAAGAATATAACTACTATAATACTGCCCTATGTACAAGAATATAACTACTATAATACTGCCCCTATGTACAGGAATATAACTACTATAATACTGCCCCTATGTACAAGAATATAACTACTAATAATACTGCCCTATGTACAAGAATATAACTACTATAATACTGCCCCTATGTACAGGAATATAACTACTATAATACTGCCCTATGTCAAGAATATAACTATATAATACTGCCCTATGTACAGGAATATAACTACTATAATACTGCCCTATGTACAGGAATATAACTACTATAATACTGCCCTATGTACAGAATATAACTACTATAATACTGCCCTATGTACAGGAATATAACTACTATAATACTGCCCCTATGTACAAGAATATAACTACTATAATACTGCTCCTATGTACAAGAATATAACTACTATAATAATGCCCCTATGTCAAGAATATAACTACTATAATACTGCCCTATGTACAAGAATATAACTACTATAATACTGCCCCTATATACAAGAATATAACTACTATAATACTGCCCCTATATACAAGAATATAACTACTATAATACTGCCCCTATATACAAGAATATAACTACTATAATACTGCCCCTATATACAAGAATATAACTACTATAATACTGCCCCTATATACAAGAATATAACTACTATAATACTCCCCCTATATACAAGAATATAACTACTATAATACTGCCCCTATGTACAAGAATATAACTACTATAATACTGCCCTTATATACAAGAATATAACTACTATAATACTGCTCCTATGTACAAGAATATAACTACTATAATACTGCCTCCTAGCTGAGAGGTTGTGTGTTTGTAGCTCTCCTGATGTCTGGAGCAAGCCCAGGGAGGGGCCACCCTGGGCGGGGAAGCTCCCCAGGCAAGGCCCAGGCTTCCCGGCCTACACTGGGACAAGCCTCCCAGGCCTCTCCTAATGGGAATGTTAATCCCAGAGCCACTGTCAGAGCAGTGAATGCAGCGAGCCAAAGCTGCAGCAGTTCTGTGAAGGAGGAAAAAGCCGTCAGTAAAGTTTTGGGAGGAAAACCTTCTCCAAGTCCAGCAAAGAAGCAAGAAGGAAAAGTGTCGGTCAGTGATGGTTACAGCACAATGTGAAGTCAGGTAACTCCCCAGTCAGCAAGCAGCTCCTGCCAGGTGCACAGGTGAGATCAGCCCCAGCTGTGCAGATCACCTCTCCTGCTCCCAGGCAGAGACGGACGTCTTTGGAAAGACAAACCATCCAGGAGAACTTACAGCAGCATGGCAGTATGGCGCGGTCAGGACGCACACGGTCGCAGTCAGGTGGCAGCAGTAAAAGTGCTGTGGAGCCTGGAGCCATGAAACCAGCGTGGTGAAAATTAAGGAGACGTCTGGGTTCAAGCAGCCGAGGGACATCGCTGAATGCAGCATCCCAGGAGGAGACGCCACGTGCACCTGAGCTTCAGCTCGCAGAGGAGATCCCAGACTGGTCAAGAAGTTCGGTGAGTTACAGCAGCAGAAAGACTCACTACAGATGCAGATAGACACTTGCTATAAGCTAAAGGCTATTAATCCCGGGAGTCATGATTTTTATGATGAGACTCTGAACACACTGGGTGTATTGCTGGCAAAAGTGGTGAGGGACATGGACTGCGTCCTAGAGAGGATGGGGCCCCTGGCGGAGACTTATAGGAACCAGGAACTGTTTAATCCACAGAAGCAGAACTCTGCAGGTTCCAGGTCAGACATTGTCCCAGGTGGACCCCAGAAGCAGGTGCGGCCAGTGCTGCAGCCTGCAAGTTTCTGCTTCCAAAAGGGGCAAATGCCGCACCAGCAGCAGCCTGTAGTACAGACCCCAGCAGACGTACCACAAGTCTCAGAATGCCCAACAAAACTGCCTGCAGCAGATCCAAAGCAGAAGCATGTAGTGCAGATTCCAGCAGAGGTACAACAAGTCACAGAATGCCCAGCACAACAGCCTGCAGCAGATTCCAAGCAGCAGCATGAAGGGCACATTCCAGTAGAGGTACAACAAGTCGCAGAATGCCCAGCACAGCCGCCTGCAGCAGATTCCAAGCAGCAGAATGGACATTTTTCAGCAGAGGGACTACAAGTCTCAGAATGCCATGCACCACAGTAGGGCAGTGGACATGTGCCGGTAGTTCCTGATGGTGCCCAGCAGGGCTCTGATGCTGGGGATAACCGCGCTGTATCTGAGGGGTCGGGGGTTTGGGGGAGCACAGTATCTTTGCTGGATGCTGCGCAGTCTGATAGTGACATTGATGTTGATGATAACAATGTGCATGATGATGTCTGTGATTTCCCCCCTTTAATTCCGAGCACACAAGGTGTAGAAGCCCCCCCTGCTGCAGACCCTCACCCCGTCAGTCAGCCTAGTGTGACCCCGCAGGTTCCCCCCAGTAATGCCTGGAGTCGTGGCGCTCCGTCCTTCACCTCTGGTGCCAATTATACCGGCCAGGCGTTTAAACGGAGAAACGTTGTGCGTTTCCAGCACAGAGGTGCCAAAGAGGATCTGCCAGATAGAAGGTTTGTGGTCAGGGAGCTCTTGTGTCGCCAGATGGGGTTTGCGCCAGTCAGCATCTTGGCGGTGATTAATCTTCCAGAGAGGCAGGGCTATGATGTCAGCTTTAAGCTCATGAGTGACCTGGACAGGTTCTGGTCTAATTTCCCCAAGTTTAGAGACACTGAGGGCTGGAGTAAGTTCAGCTTTATTCCTATCTCTAAGCCAGATACCGTTACGGTAAATCTCATCTTCTGGAATGAGTCTGTTCCCCCGCAGGACATTGTGGTGTGGCTCCGGAGGCATTGTGACCTGGTCTCTGACCTCACCAAAAGCAGAGACAATGATGGTATCTGGACAGGAGGGTGGAGGGTTTTGGTGAAACTGCGCCAGTGCGATAATATCACTGCCCACTTACCCAACTCCTTCTTTATTGGGAGGGAGAGGGGTGTGTTTTTCTATCCTGGGCAGCCTCGTAAGTGCTTCAAATGTGGCAAGGCGGGTCACCTGGAAAATACGTGTACTGTGGTGAAGTGCAACCTGTGTGGGGAGGTCGGCCATGTGGCTGCAGACTGCCAGAACATCAGGTGCAACCTCTGTGGGAAGATCGGTCACCCTCACAGGGACTGTCCTGACGCCTGGCACAATATCTGTAAGTGTGTAGCCCTGGTGTGAAGGACACGCAGTACCCTGGAGGATGTGCGGAGAATAGCAGTTTAATGCTCAATAAACATTCACTCCAACACACACTTAGACACACCCCTAGGATATAAAAGCTAGTGAGATGTAGCCAGTTAGTTCAGTTCAGTCAGCAGTCGGTTTCCTGTCTTCGGACAGGGCAGTCTAGCTTGGACTTGGAGGGAGGAAGTAGTCCAGCCTGAGCCTGTCAGCAGTTCAGAAAGTGGAGGCTAGTAAAGGTGAGCCAGTTCACCTCAGCCTGGTCAGAGCTGCGCCCCACTAGAAGACAGACGGAGACATCTTTTGAGAAAGAAGAGTTAGTTGCAGATACTTCAGTCGCCTGTCCCAAGGACAGTGAGGTTCAGTAGACGTGCTCCTGCCTAGAAGAATACTGAGATTCTGTCAGCAAGCTCCAAGAAAGAAGTAAGGAAGGATTGACTTATATGACCTTAGGAAGTGTGGAGTGCTTATGCTACAAGCGCGGACAAGGCGAAGGGCACAGTGGAAGGATTCTTAGAAGTGCATTAGGATTGGACTATCCTGCACAATTTCACCGGTCACTGGGGACCGAAGCGTCACTATAGCTCCAGGCATAGTGATAGAAAAGCCAGAGTCTTACTGGACCTTAGGTAGCAGAAAGCAGCCCTTGGAGTGTCAGTACGTAACAGGGGTCAGGTGGAATAGGAACTTTGAGCCTGATCAGCAAAAGTAAGAACCTAGTTCCATCACTGGAAGGCTCCGACCACAAAACTGACCGGGCAGTACAGCTAAGGAGTTAGCTGGAGTTTTTGGAGTGAACTACGCTTTATGCTGGTTGGACTCATTACCATTGTGGAAGTAAAGGAGGCCCCTAACTTGTTCAGCTGCTACCTCAAAGCACATTCTCCATCGGACCAGCCTCCCTGGGACCTGCCTTATCAACTGACAAGTAAAAGGTATGGAAAGACGCTGAAGAGTGTGAGACGTGTTATTTATCTGCACCCGACATCACTAACTTCATAGACTTTGAGGGACCCGTCCCACCTGTAGGGACCCGACATCTAGCTGCCTACATCCCCTCAGAGATCTACAGCAGCGCTGGTCTCAGTGATCAGAGAACTACAGGTGGCGTCACGAACTGTGTATATATACCTATCCCCTGTAAATATTCCCCCCAACATACGCCTGACCGCCAGGGCCACAGACCGAGCCACCGCTACCTGTGACAACCCCATAGACTTCCATGGGCTCGGCTCTGAGTACCCCATTGCTCTGGAAACCCACAATTGTGGTGCGTGGTCGAGACATAAGGACTATCCTGATGAGGATTTGGTGGCAGGGGCAGAGATTCTAGGAGGAGGCAGCTTTACTGTCAGGGGAAATACTGGCCAGACCGGAGGCCCACCAGGGGTCTACTCAGGTGACACAGAGCAGCAGGGTTCAGAGGGTGCACAGGGGAGTATGGAGATTGTCCCTCAGGGGCAGCAGTCACAGGGAAGCATTACTTCAGTACTACCATCTGTGTCTGAAGGGAACAGCAAATATCAGACTAAAAGGAAGAAGAAGGACCAAGACCTCCCGTAAACCTGAGAAGGAGTATGACACTGGCCAAGGAGCCAGGAAGAAGGTCCAGAGTTCTGCAGGTGTAATGGACTTATCTAATAGGTTTGGTGTTCTGTCTGAGTCTGACGGTGATTTTGAGGATGACCTTAGAAGAATTGACGCAGAGTTTGATAGGGACGTAGAGGACTGTCCTCCGCCCAAGCGGAAGCCATTACCTGAGGGCTCTCGGGTAGAGTCTGAAATGGAGACCGGCGGTGACCAGGATAACTCCGACTCAGATCTGTGACGCTGTCAACCACATAATGTCCGAGCCCAGATAGATAAAATCATTAGGAAAATTAGGAAATGTTAAGTTATGGAAGGATGTGTCACTGGGTTGAAATATGATGTTTTTTTTTTTTTTTCTCCAACCAGGTGTATGGACTCTTTAAGTTAATTTTATATGTATAATCCGGATATGTAATGAATGTATGTACAATCCAAGTATTTATATTACTGGAGGAATGTCAGTATATTTGTATTTGTTTGGTTTTTACAATAAAAATTGCCCCTATGTACAAGAATATAACTACTATAATACTGCTCCTATAGTACAAGAATATAACTACTATAAATA
>JARQOD010001090.1:0-42177 GCA_033576555.1 Oophaga sylvatica | reverse complement strand
CAGGGGGGGGGTCCAGTAGGGTTTAAAAAAGTTCGGGTGGTTACAGCGCAGAAAGACTCACTACAGTGAGATAGACATTGTAAAAAGCTAAAGGTTTAACCCCGGGGAGTCTGATTTTTATGATGAGCTCTGAAACCTGGGTGTATTGCTGAAAAAAAGGGTGGGGAATGGATGGTCCGAGGGAGGGGGCCCCTGGCGGAGCTTATGGGAAAACCAGAACTTTTTAATCCAAAAAGCAAAAACTTCAGGTTCCAGTAGACATTGTCCCGGTGGCCCCAAAGCAGGTGCGGCCAGTTCTGCAGCCTGCAAGTTTTTGTTTCCCAAAAGGGGAAATCCCGCACCAGCGCATTTTGACAACCCACAGAGTACCAAAAGTTCAGAATCCCCAAACAAAACTGTAGCAGTCCAAAAGCAGAGCATGTAGTGCAGATTCCGCGAGTACAAAAGTACGAATGCCCAGACAACGCCCGCAGCGATTCCAAGCAGCAGCATGAAGGGACTTCCAGTAGAGGGAAACAAATGCGAATCCGCACCCGCCTGCAGAGATTCCAAGCGCGAATGGACATTTTTGAGAGGGACTCAAGTCTCGAAGCCCTGCACCACGTAGGGCAGTGGACTGTGCCGGTAGTTCCGATGGTTTCCCCGCAGGGCTCTGTGCTGGGGAAACCCCCTGTATCGAGGGGGGGGGGTTTTGGGGGGGCCCGTATCTTTGGTGGATGTGGCGTCTGATAGTGACTTGATGTTGTTGATAACAATGTGATATGATGTCTGTGATTTCCCCCTTTAATTCCCAGCACAAAGGTGTGAAGCCCCCCCCGCTGCGACCCCCACCCCCTCAGTGCCTGTGTGACCCCCCAGGTTCCCCCCGAATGCCTGGGGTCGTGGCGCTCCGTCCTTCCCTTGGTGCAATTTACCGGCAGGCGTTTAACGGAGAAACGTTGTGCATTTTCCAGACAGAGGTGCCCAAGGGATTGCCCCGAAGAAGGTTTGTGGTAGGGAGCTTTGTGCGCCGATGGGGGTTTCGCCCGTCAGCTTTGGGGGGTGATTAAACTTCAGAGAGGCAGGGTATATGTCGCTTTAGCTCTGGTGCCCGGACAGGTTTGGTCTAATTTCCCCAAGTTTAGGAACCTGAGGGCTGGAGTAAGTTCCTTTATTCCTATCTCTAAGCCAGATACCGTTTCGGTAAATCTCATCTTCGGAATGAGTCTGTTCCCCCGAGGACATTGTGGGGTGGTCCGGAGGCATTGTGACCTGGTCTCTGACCTCACCAAAAGCAGAGACAATGATGGTATCTGGACAGGAGGGTGGAGGGTTTTGGTGAAACTGCGCCAGTGCGATAATATCACTGCCCACTTACCCAACTCCTTCTTTATTGGGAGGGAGAGGGGTGTGTTTTTCTATCCTGGGCAGCCTCGTAAGTGCTTCAAATGTGGCAAGGCGGGTCACCTGGAAAATACGTGTACTGTGGTGAAGTGCAACCTGTGTGGGGAGGTCGGCCATGTGGCTGCAGACTGCCAGAACATCAGGTGCAACCTCTGTGGGAAGATCGGTCACCCTCACAGGGACTGTCCTGACGCCTGGCACAATATCTGTAAGTGTGTAGCCCTGGTGTGAAGGACACGCAGTACCCTGGAGGATGTGCGGAGAATAGCAGTTTAATGCTCAATAAACATTCACTCCAACACACACTTAGACACACCCCTAGGATATAAAAGCTAGTGAGATGTAGCCAGTTAGTTCAGTTCAGTCAGCAGTCGGTTTCCTGTCTTCGGACAGGGCAGTCTAGCTTGGACTTGGAGGGAGGAAGTAGTCCAGCCTGAGCCTGTCAGCAGTTCAGAAAGTGGAGGCTAGTAAAGGTGAGCCAGTTCACCTCAGCCTGGTCAGAGCTGCGCCCCACTAGAAGACAGACGGAGACATCTTTTGAGAAAGAAGAGTTAGTTGCAGATACTTCAGTCGCCTGTCCCAAGGACAGTGAGGTTCAGTTGACGTGCTCCTGCCTAGAAGAATACTGAGATTCTGTCAGCAAGCTCCAAGAAAGAAGTAAGGAAGGATTGACTTATATGACCTTAGGAAGTGTGGAGTGCTTATGCTACAAGCGCGGACAAGGCGAAGGGCACAGTGGAAGGATTCTTAGAAGTGCATTAGGATTGGACTATCCTGCACAATTTCACCGGTCACTGGGGACCGAAGCGTCACTATAGCTCCAGGCATAGTGATAGAAAAGCCAGAGTCTTACTGGACCTTAGGTAGCAGAAAGCAGCCCTTGGAGTGTCAGTACGTAACAGGGGTCAGGTGGAATAGGAACTTTGAGCCTGATCAGCAAAAGTAAGAACCTAGTTCCATCACTGGAAGGCTCCGACCACAAAACTGACCGGGCAGTACAGCTAAGGAGTTAGCTGGAGTTTTTGGAGTGAACTACGCTTTATGCTGGTTGGACTCATTACCATTGTGGAAGTAAAGGAGGCCCCTAACTTGTTCAGCTGCTACCTCAAAGCACATTCTCCATCGGACCAGCCTCCCTGGGACCTGCCTTATCAACTGACAAGTAAAAGGTATGGAAAGACGCTGAAGAGTGTGAGACTTGTTATTTATCTGCACCCGACATCACTAACTTCATAGACTTTGAGGGACCCGTCCCACCTGTAGGGGACCCGACATCTAGCTGCTACATCCCCTCAGAGATCTACAGCAGCGCTGGTCTCAGTGATCAGAGAACTACAGGTGGCGTCACGAACTGTGTATATATACCTATCCCCTGTAAATATTCCCCCCAACATACGCCTGACCGCCAGGGCCACAGACCGAGCCACCGCTACCTGTGACAACCCCATAGACTTCCATGGGCTCGGCTCTGAGTACCCCATTGCTCTGGAAACCCACAATTGTGGTGCGTGGTCGAGACATAAGGACTATCCTGATGAGGATTTGGTGGCAGGGGCAGAGATTCTGGAGGAGGCAGCTTTACTGTCAGGGGAAATACTGGCCAGACCGGAGGCCCACCAGGGGTCTACTCAGGTGACACTAGAGCAGCAGGGTTCAGAGGGTGCACAGGGGAGTATGGAGATTGTCCCTCAGGGGCAGCAGTCACAGGGAAGCATTACTTCAGTACTACCATCTGTGTCTGAAGGGAACAGCAAATATCAGACTAAAAGGAAGAAGAAGGACAAGACCTCCCGTAAACCTGAGAAGGAGTATGACACTGGCCAAGGAGCCAGGAAGAAGGTCCAGAGTTCTGCAGGTGTAATGGACTTATCTAATAGGTTTGGTGTTCTGTCTGAGTCTGACGGTGATTTTGAGGATGACCTTAGAAGAATTGACGCAGAGTTTGATAGGGACGTAGAGGACTGTCCTCCGCCCAAGCGGAAGCCATTACCTGAGGGCTCTCGGGTAGAGTCTGAAATGGAGACCGGCGGTGACCAGGATAACTCCGACTCAGATCTGTGACGCTGTCAACCACATAATGTCCGAGCCCAGATAGATAAAATCATTAGGAAAATTAGGAAATGTTAAGTTATGGAAGGATGTGTCACTGGGTTGAAATATGATGTTTTTTTTTTTTTTTTTCTCCAACCAGGTGTATGGACTCTTTAAGTTAATTTTATATGTATAATCCGGATATGTAATGAATGTATGTACAATCCAAGAGAATTTATTTTGTATTACTGGAGGAATGTCAGTATATTTGTATTTGTTTGGTTTTTACAATAAAAATTGCCCCTATGTACAAGAATATAACTACTATAATCCTCCCTCCTATATACAAGAATATAACTACTATAATACTGCCCTATGTACAAGAATATAACTGCTATAATACTGCCCCTATGTACAAGATATAACTGCTATAATACTGCCCTATGTCAAGATATAACTACTATAATACTGCTCCTATGTACAAGAATATAACTACTATAATACTGCTCCTATGTACAAGAATATAACTACTATAATACTGCCCTATGTACAAGAATATAACTACTATAATACTGCCTCCTATGTACAAGAATATAACTACTATAATACTGCTCCTATGTACAAGAATATAACTACTATAATACTGCCCTATGTACAAGAATATAACTACTATAATACTGCCCCTATGTACAAGAATATAACTACTATAATACTGCCCCTATGTACAAGAATATAACTACTATAATACTGCTCCTATGTACAAGAATATAACTACTATAATACTGCCCTATGTACAAGAATATAACTACTATAATACTGCCCCTATGTACAAGAATATAACTACTATAATACTGCCCCTATGTACAAGAATATAACTACTATAATACTGCTCCTATGTAAGAATATAACTACTATAATACTGCCCTATGTACAAGAATATAACTACTATAATACTGCCCCTATGTACAAGAATATAACTACTATAATACTGCCCTATGTACAAGAATATAACTACTATAATACTGCCCCTATGTACAAGAATATAACTACTATAATACTGCCCTATGTACAGATATAACTACTTATACTGCCCTATGTACAAGAATATAACTACTATAATACTGCCCTATGTACAAGAATATAACTACTAGAATACTGCCCCTATGTACAAGAATATAACTACTATAATACTGCCCCTATGTACAAGAATATAACTACTATAATACTGCCCCTATGTACAAGAATATAACTACTATAATACTGCTCCTATGTACAAGAATATAACTACTATAATACTGCCCCTATGTACAAGAATATAACTACTATAATACTGCCCTATGTACAGAATATAACTACTATAATACTGCCCATATGTACAGGAATAAAACTACTATAATACTGCCCTATGTACAAGAATATAACTACTAGAATACTGCCCCTATGTACAAGAATATAACTACTATAATACTGCCCCTATGTACAAGAATATAACTACTATAATACTGCCCCTATGTACAAGAATATAACTACTATAATACTGCTCCTATGTACAAGAATATAACTACTATAATACTGCCCTATGTACAAGAATATAACTACTATAATACTGCCCTATGTACAAGAATATAACTACTATAATACTGCCCTATGTACAAGAATATAACTACTATAATACTGCCCCTATGTACAAGAATATAACTACTAGAATACTGCCCCTATGTACAAGAATATAACTACTATAATACTGCCCCTATGTACAAGAATATAACTACTATAATACTGCCCTATGTACAAGAATATAACTACTATAATACTGCCCTATGTACAAGAATATAACTACTATAATACTGCCCTATGTACAAGAATATAACTACTATAATACTGCTCCTATATACAAGAATATAACTACTATAATACTGCCCTATGTACAAGAATATAACTACTAAATACTGCCCTATGTACAAGAATATAACTACTATAATACTGCCCCTATATACAAGAATATAACTACTATAATACTGCTCCTATGTACAAGAATATAACTACTATAATACTGCTCCTATGTACAAGAATATAACTACTATAATACTGCCCCTATGTACAAGAATATAACTACTATAATACTGCCCTATGTACAGGAATATAACTACTATAATACTGCTCCTATGTACAAGAATAAACTACTATAATACTGCCTCTATGTACAGGAATAAAACTAATATAATACTGCCCTATGTACAGGAATAAAACTGATATGTATATCTATAAAGTCAGACATTGCTTTTCAGCTTGCACAGAATTTAAAAAAAAAAATAAAACTCATGAAATCGGCCTGGACAGAAATGATGTCACCCCTGAAAATTCTGCGGAAGCTGAGAAGCAATGTCTGACTTTCATTTGTTCATTTTCATAGATTTTTGATTTATTATTACTTTTGTCAGATTCAAGTTATTTCTGTCACCATTGTGGGTTTTTCTGTCATGAAACGAGGGGCACCGACAGTTTTGACCACGTGTGTATATACCATTTTCCCCAGATTGCACTCCTTTGTGTTACATGTTGCTATTATGACGTTGGACTCGTTTTTCTGATTGTTGATTGATATCATCTTCATTCCTCGTCTTGTGATGAGTTAGTTACGTTTACATTCAGGTTACGTGATAATTGTGATCCGTTTTCGGCTTCTTCGTTTTGTAGATGACTTTTCTTGTGTCTTTATTGCAGGAGGTAAAATTTTGTGCTCTGGATCTGGGTGATGACGGCTCTGAGGATATACAATGTATCAGCCAGAACAAGGTATTACAACCATGATGTATTCGCTTTTGGATGAAATGCTCAAGTATCATCTGCTGAAGTGTGTCACCACTCCTGAGATGCTCCTCCCCTTGAGTTATCCCCATGCTTTACACTGCTCATTTTGGTGAAAAAAAAAAAGCCATTGAATCCTTGAAGTTAAAAGTAACATTTTAGCTATTGAACCCACTCTCTCTTTCCTCCTCTGCAGTTGTCTCGTCTCCAATTATCTGGATGTTTTCAATAATAATTTAATATGATTATAATCTTTTTCGCATCTTTCTTGTTTTTCTTCTCTAAATTAAAAAAATAATAACCTGTGGTCGTTAAAGGGACTTATGTCCTATATACAATTAAACATTCGGCACTGTAACGATGCAGATTGTCTCTTGAGAAAGGAAAAGGGCTAGAACTCTAGCGCCATCTATAGGAAGTAGCAAGTCAATATCGACCCTCTAATGAGCCTTGTCACATGACTTAGGATAACAATCAATTTCAAAATTTCAGTTTGCAGACACTGTATTTTGGGGACCTGTCTTTCGTTAAGACATGTCACTCTCCGCAAGGAGAAACGTTACCCTTGGATCACGGTGAGACGCCTCTCACCCAGCCAAACCAAATCTCATACTTTACGCTGACGAGGGGCAGTACCCCGAAACACAATGTCTGCAAATTGAGATTTTGGTTTTGCCTTTTATCCTAAGTCATGTGACAAGGCTCGTTAGAGAGTCAATATTGACTTTTAGGATTGCCACTTCCTATAGGTGGCGCTAGAGTTCTAGCTCTCTTCATCTCTGAAGAGACAATTTGCATATTTCCCAAAGGAGCTTTGCGGCTTAAAAGTCTCCTCACCTCGGCATGTCGGCTTGACATGTCACTCTCCGCAAGGAGAAACGTTACCCCTTGGATCCCGGACTGTAATGATGTAATATATGACATGGTGGCCCACTGGTTAGTAATATTTTTTTTATCACCGCAGAGCCCATAGTTTCTCCATCTTTTATCAATCCATCACTGCTCCATTATAGGTGAGATTTGTCCCATATTGCTCAGGTGGATGCCTCTTGTAGGTGCTCTCAGTATAGATGAGACCTGTCCCATAATCTTCTGGTGGATGTTCCTTCTAGGCGCTCTCCTGCCCCACTAGTATAGATGAGACCTGTCCCATATTCTTCTGGAGGATGTTCCTTCTAGGCACTCTCCTGCCCCACTAGTATAGATGAGACCTGTCCCATATTCTTCTGGTGGATGTTCCTTCTAGGCACTCTCCTGCCCCACCAGTATAGAATCATAGAATCATAATAGAATGGTAGAGTTGGAAGGGACCTCCTGGGCCTTCTGGTCCAACCCCCTGCTCAAAGCAGGATTCTCTAAATCATCCCAGACAGATGTCAATCCAGCCTCTGTTTGAAGACTTCCATTGAAGGAGAACTCACCACCTCTTGTGGCAGCCTGTTCCACTCATTGATCACCATAACTGTCAAAAAGTTTTTTCTAATATCTAATCTGTGTCTCCTCCCATTCAGTTTCATCCCATTGCTTCTAGTCTTTCCTTGTGCAAATGAGAATAAAGATGATCCTTCTACAATGTGACAGCCCTTGAGATATTTGTAGACAGCTATTAAGTCTCCTCTCAGTCTTCTTTTTTGCAAGCTAAACATTCCCAAATCCTGCAACGTTCCTCATAGGACATGGTTTGCAGACCGGTCACCATTCTGGTGGCTCTTCTCTGAACTTGCTCCAGTTTGTTGATGTCTTTTTTAAAATGTGGTGCCCAAAACTGGACACAGTATTCCAGATGAGGTCTGACCAAAGAGGAGTAGAGGGCAATAATGACCTCACGTGATCTAGACTGTATGCTTCTGTTGATACATCCTAGAATTGCATTTGCCTTTTTGCTGCTGCATCACACTGTTGACTCATGTTAAGTCTGTGATCAATTAGTATACCCAAGTCTTTTTCACATGTGCTGTTACTTAGCCCTATTCCTCCCATTTTGTATATGCTTTTTTCATTTTTATTGCCCAGATGTAGTACTTTGCATTTTTCCCTGTTAAAATCCATTCTGTTAGTTGCTGCCCACTGCTCCAGTTTATGTATATCTTTTTGAATCCTCTCTCTCTCTTCTCTAGTATTAGCTACCCCTCCTAGCTTTGTGTCATCAGCAAATTTGATCAGTTTACCCTCAATTCCTTCATCTAAATCATTGATAAAGATGTTGAACAATACAGGGCCCAAAACAGAGCCTTGTGGTACCCCACTTGAGACATTCTTCCAACTGGATGTGCAGCCATTTACAACCACTCTTTGGGTCCGATCACTAAGCCAGTTATGAATCCACCTAACAGTTGCCTTGTCCATTCCATACTTAGTCATTTTTTCAATATGGATTGTGTGAGATACTTTGTCAAATGCTTTGCTGAAGTCAATATATACTATATCTACAGCATTTCCCTGATCCACCCAGTCAGTGATTCTGTCATAGAAGGAAATTAAGTTAGTCTGACATGACTTATTAGTTACAAACCCATGCTGACTCTGTTTAATCACTTCATTCTTATCCAGGTACTTGCATACATGTTCTTTAATAATTTGTTCAAAGATCTTTCCTGGTATAGAAGTCAGACTCACCGGCCTGTAGTTCCCTGGGTCCACCTTCTTCCCCTTTTTGAAGATAGGAAAAACATTTGCTCTTCTCCAGTCTTCTGGGACTTCTCCTGTTCTCCAAGAATTTTCAAAGATTATGGACAGTGGTTCAAGAATTTTTCTGCTATCTCCTTCAGTACCCTGGGGTGTAATTCATCTGGACCTGGAGACGTGAATTCATTTATGTTAGCTAAGTGTTTCCTCACTGTCTTTCTGTTTATAGATATCCTGGATTCTTCTATTCCTTTAATAGGACAGTGAAGATCAGTTGATGTTACATTTCCTTTCTGAGAGAAAACAGATGCAAAATAGGAATTTAAAAGTTCAGCCTTCTCAACATCCTGACTTACCATTTCATCATTTTCATCCTATAAAAATCCTATAGCATCTTTGACTTTTCTTTTACTTTTGACGTATCCCCAAAATCCTTTTTTGTTGCTTTTGACGTCACTTGCAAGCCTTAATTCATTGTCAGCTTTAGATAATCTGATTTGTGCCCTGCAGGTTCTGCAGACGGCATTATATTCTTCTTTAGATATGCCTCCCTCTTTCCATATATGAGACCTGTCCCATATTCTTCTGGTGGATGTTCCTTCTAGGCGCTCTCCTGCCCAACTAGTATAGATGAGACCTGTCCCATATTCTTTTGGAGGATGTTCCTTCTAGGCGCTCTCCTGCCCCACTAGTATAGATGAGCCTGTCCCATTTCTTCTGGTGGATGTTCCTTCTAGGCACTCTCCTGCCCCACCAGTATAGATGAGACCTGTCCCATATTCTTCTGGTGGATGTTCCTTCTAGGCACTCTCCTGCCCCACCAGTATAGATGAGACCTGTCCCATATTCTTCTGGTGGATGTTCCTTCTAGACGCTCTCCTGTCCCACCAGTATAGATGAGACCTATCCCATATTCTTCTGGTGGATGTTCCTTCTAGGCGCTCTCCTGCCCCACTAGTATAGATGAGACCTGTCCCATATTCTTCTAGTGGATGTTCCTTCTAGGCGCTCTCCTGCCCCATTAGTATAGATGATACCTGTCCCATATTCTTCTGGTGGATGTTCCTTCTAGGCGCTCTCCTGCCCCACTAGTATAGATGAGACCTGTCCCATATTTTTCTGGTGGATGTTCCTTCTAGGCGCTCTCCTGCCCCACTAGTATAGATGAGACCTGTCCCATATTCTTCTGGTGGATGTTCCTTCTAGGCGCTCTCCTGCCCCACTAGTATAGATGAGACCTGTCCCATATTCTTCTAGTGGATGTTCCTTCTAGGCGCTCTCCTGCCCCACTAGTATAGATGAGACCTGTCCCATATTCTTCTGGTGGATGTTCCTTCTAGGCGCTCTCCTGCCCCACTAGTATAGATGAGACCTGTCCCATATTTTTCTGGTGGATGTTCCTTCTAGGCGCTCTCCTGCCCCACTAGTATAGATGAGACCTGTCCCATATTCTTCTAGTGGATGTTCCTTCTAGGCGCTCTCCTGCCCCACCAGTATAGATGAGACCTGTCCCATATTTTTCTGGAGGATGTTCCTTCTAGGCGCTCTCCTGCCCCACCAGTATAGATGAGACCTGTCCCATATTCTTCTGGTGGATGTTCCTTCTAGGCGTTCTCCTGTCCCACCAGTATAGATGAGACCTGTCCCATATTTTTCTGGAGGATGTTCCTTCTAGGAGCTCTCCTGCCCCACCAGTATAGATGAGACCTGTCCCATATTCTTCTGGTGGATGTTCCTTCTAGGCGCTCTCCTGCCCCACCAGTTTAGATGAGACCTGTCCCATATTCTTCTGGTGGATGTTCCTTCTAGGCGCTCTCCTGCCCCACCAGTTTAGATGAGACCTGTCCCATATTCTTCTAGTGGATGTTCCTTCTAGGCGCTCTCCTGCCCCACCAGTATAGATGAGACCTGTCCCATATTCTTCTGGTGGATGTTCCTTCTAGGCGCTCTCCTGCCCCACCAGTTTAGATGAGACAACTCCCTTATTCCTTTGGTGTATGCCTCTTGTAGGTGCTCATCTGCCCCACCAGTATAGATGAGACCTGTCCCATATTGCTCAGGTGGATGCCTCTTGTAGGCGCTCTCCTGACCCACCAGCATAGATGAGACCGCTCCCTTATTCCTCTCCTCTTGTAGGCGCTCTCCTGGATCATAAGTATAGATGAGACCTGTCCCATATTCCTTGGGTGGATGCATGTTGTAGGCATGCTCCTATAGATAGGACCTCTCCCTTATTCCTCCGATGGATGCCCCTTGTAAGTGCACTCATGCTTCACAAGTATAGATGAGACTTTTATAATCCTTGGGTGGATGGCCCTTGTAGGCGCTCTCCTGCCCTACTAGCTTAGATGAGACCTGTCCCATATTCCGCATGTGGATGCCCCTTGTAGGTGCTCTCCTGGCCCACCAGTATAGGTGAGACCTTTCCCTATTTATCTGGTGGATGCCCCTTGAAGGCTTTCTCTTATCCCACCAGTATAGAGAGCTCTCTAATATTTTTTAAGATAAACGTTTCTTGTGGTCTCCAGTAGTGATGGGTGAACCCCTGGATGTTAGGGTTCAGCGGGTTCGGACGAACATCTATGAAAAGTTCAGTTTGGGTACTAGATGAATGGGGGCCTGACCATCCTTTGCTCACCACGCTGTAATCAGCATGACAGTGCGGCAAATACGGGCTCTAATCGGCGGTAAGATCATTACCACCAGTCACAGAGCTGCGGTTCCCACGCTGTCAGATGCTAGGGTTGCAGCTGGGTATCAAAAATAGAAGAAACCCATGTTATTTCTTTTTTTAATTATTTATTTATAGCACAGGCGATGAAAACTCCCATCAGTGGCGCTTGCTCTCGCTGTTTTCAGTGACAGCAGGCGTAGGCTGATGGGAGTAGTACTCCCTCATCAGGTGACGCGTGTGACCGGAGGTAACATTTTTACCGTCGGTCTCAGCTGCTGGCTCACGCTTTGATCTGACAGCATGTGAACCGCGGCTCTCTCACCGGCGGTAATGATCTTACCGCCCATCATGCAGATTATAGTGTGTGAAACACCCGATGTTCGGGGAGCCAAACCAGAAAAATAACACAAACTTCCTGGGGAAGTCCATGTTTGGTACGGACCCTGAACCTTACTGTTCAAGTTCACCTATCTCTAGTCTGCAGTATAGATACGACCTTTCAAAATTCTACAGGTGGATGATTCTTGAAGGCTCTTTCTCTGCTCCATCAGGAAAAGTGAGGTCTCTCATATCCCTCAGATGGATTCTCCTCCCAGACATAAATTCTGCTCCAACACTACAGATGGATGATTCTTCCGAGGTAGATCAGATGGATGATTCTTCCGGGGTAGGTCAGATGGATGATTCTTCCGGGGTAGATCAGATGGATGATTCTTATGGGGTAGATCAGATGGATGATTCTTCCGGGGTAGATCAGATGGATGACTCTTCCGAGGTAGATCAGATGGATGATTCTTCCAGGGTAGATCAGATGGATGATTCTTCCGGGGTAGATCAGATGGATGATTCCTCCGGGGTAGATCAGATGGATGATTCTTCCGGGGTAGATCAGATGGATGATTCCTCCGGGGTAGATCAGATGGATGATTCTTCCGCGGGGTAGATCAGATGGATGATTCTTCCGGGGTAGATCAGATGGATGATTCTCCGGGGTAGATCAGATGGATGATTCTCCGGGGTAGATCAGATGGATGATTCTTCCGGGGTAGATCAGATGGATGATTCTTCCGGGTAGATCAGATGGATGATTCTTCCGGGTAGATCAGATGGATGATTCTTCCGGGGTAGATCAGATGGATGATTCTTCCGGGTAGATCAGATGGATGATTCTCCGGGGTAGATCAGATGGATGATTCTTCCGGGTAGATCAGATGGATGATTCCTCGGGTAGTGAGGTGATTCAGATGATGATTTCTCGGGGTAGATCAGATGGATGATTCTTCGGGGTAGATCAGATGGATGATTCTCGGGGTAGATCAGATGGATGATTCTTCGGGGTAGATCAGATGGATGATTCTTCCGGGGTAGATCAGATGGATGATTCCTCCGGGGTAGATCAGATGGATGATTTCCGGGGTAGATCAGATGGATGATTCTTCCGGGTAGATCAGATGGATGATTCTCTCGGGGTAGATTCAGATGGATGATTCTCCGGGGTAGATCAGATGGATGATTCTCCGGGGTAGATCAGATGGATGATTCTTCCGGGGTAGATCAGATGGATGATTCTTCCGGGGTAGATCAGATGGATGATTCTCGGGGTAGATCAGATGGATGATTCTTCCGGGGTAGATCAGATGGATGATTCTCTCCGGGGTAGATCAGATGGATGATTCTTCCGGGGTAGATCAGATGGATGATTCTTCCGGGGTAGATCAGATGGATGATTCTTCCGGGGTAGATCAGATGGATGATTCTTCCGGGGTAGATCAGATGGATGATTCTTCCGGGGTAGATCAGATGATGATCTTCGGGGTAGATCAGATGGATGATTCTTCCGGGGTAGATCAGATGGATGATTCTTCCGGGGTAGATCAGATGGATGATTCTTCCGGGGTAGATCAGATGGATGATTCTCTCCGGGGTAGATCAGATGGATGATTCCTCCGGGTAGATCAGATGGATGATTCTCCGGGGTAGATCAGTGATGATTGATTATTTCCGGGTAGATCAGTGGATGATTCTTCCGGGGTAGATCAGATGGATGATTCTCCGGGGTAGATCAGATGGATGATTCTCCGGGGTAGATCAGATGGATGATTCTTCCGGGGTAGATCAGATGGAATGATTCTCCGGGGTAGATCAGATGGTGATTCTCGGGGTTAGATCAGATGGATGATTCTTCGGGGTAGATCAGATGGATGATTCTTCGGGGTAGATCAGATGGATGATTCTCGGGAGGTAGTCAGATGGATGATTCTTCCGGGTAGATCAGATGGATGATTCTCCGGGTAGATCAGATGGATGATTCTTCCGGGGTAGATCAGATGGATGATTCCTCCGGGGTAGATCAGATGGATGATTCTTCCGGGGTAGATCAGATGGATGATTCTCGGGGTAGATCAGATGGATGATTCTCCGGGGTAGATCAGATGGATGATTCTCGGGGAGATCAGATGGATGATTTCGGGGTAGATCAGTGGATGATTCTTCGTGGGTTAGATCAGATGGATGATTCTTCCGGGAGATCAGATGGATGATCTTCCGGGGTAGATCAGATGGATGATCTTCCGGGTAGATCAGATGGATGATTCCGGGGGTAGATCGAGATGGATGATTCTTCGGGGTAGATCAGATGGAGTTTTCCGGGGTAGATCAGATGGATGATTCTTCCGGGGTAGATCAGATGGATGATTCTTCGGGGTAGATCAGATGGATGATCTTCCGGGGTAGATCAGATGGATGATTCTTCCGGGGTAGATCAGATGGATGATCTTCCGGGTAGATCAGATGATTTCCGGGGTAGATCAGATGGATGATTCTCCGGGGTATCAGATGGATGTTCTTCCGGGAGTGATGATTGATGGATGATATTCTCCGGGGTGATCAGATGGATGATTCTCCGGGTAGATCAGATGGATGATCTTCCGGGTAGATCAGATGGATGATTCTTCGGGTAGATCAGATGGATGATTCTTCCGGGTAGATCAGATGGATGATTCTCGGGGTAGATCAGATGTGATTCTTCCGGGGTAGATCAGATGGATGATTCTCCGGGTAGATCAGATGGATGATTCTTCCGGGTAGATAGATGGATGATTCTTCCGGGTAGATCAGATGGATGATTCTCGGGGTAGATCAGATGGATGATTCTCCGGGGTAGATCAGATGGATGATTCTCCGGGGTAGATCAGATGGTGATCTCTCCGGGAATCAGATGGATGATTCTCCGGGTAGATAGATGGATGATTTCTTCGGGGTAATCGATGATGAGTTCTCCGGGTAGATAATGGATGATTCTTGGGTAGATCAGATGGATGATTCTTCCGGGTAGATAGATGGATGATTCTCGGGGTAGATCAGTGGATGATTCTTCCGGGTAGATCAGATGGATGATCTCCGGGGTAGATCAGATGGATGATTCTTCCGGGGTAGATCAGATGGATGATTCTTCGGGGTAGATCAGATGGATGATTCTCCGGGTAGATCAGATGGATGATTCTTCGGGGTAGATCAGATGGATGATTCTTCGGGGTAGATCAGATGGATGATCTTCGGGTAGATCATGGATGATTCTTCCGGGGTAGATCAGATGGATGATTCTTCCGGGTAGATAGATGATGATCAGGGTATGATAGATGGATGTCTCGGGTAGATCAGATGGATGATTCCTCCGGGGTAGATCAGATGGATGATTCTCCGGGTAGATCAGATGGATGATTTCGGGGTAGATCAGATGGATGATTCTTCCGGGGTAGATAGATGATGATTCTTCCGGGGTAGATCAGATGGATGATTCTTCCGGGGTAGATCAGAGGATGATTCTCCGGGTAGATCAGATGGATGATCTCCGGGTAGATCAATGGATGATTCTCGGGGTAGATCAGTGGATGATTCTCCGGGTAGATCAGATGGATGATTTCGGGTAGATCAATGGATGATCTCGGGGTAGATCAGATGATGATTCTCCGGGGTAGATCAGATGGATGATTCTTCGGGTAGATCGTGGATGATCTCGGGTAGATCAGATGGATGATTCTTCCGGGGTAGATCAGATGGATGATTCTTCCGGGGTAGATCAGATGGATGATTCTCGGGGTAGATCAGATGGATGATTCTCCGGGGTAGATCAGATGGATGATTCTCCGGGTAGATCAGATGGATGATTCTTCCGGGTAGATCAGATGGATGATTTGGGTAGATCAGATGGATGATCTTCGGGGTAGATCAGATGGATGATTCCTCGGGGAGATCAGATGGATGATTCTTCCGGGTAGATCAGATGGATGATTCTTCCGGGTAGATCAGATGGATGATTCTCCGGGGTAGATCAATGATGATTCTTCGGGGTAGATCAGATGGATGATTCTTCGGGGGTAGACAGATGATGATTCTCGGGGTAGATCAGATGGATGATTCTCCGGGTAGATCAGATGGATGATTCCTCCGGGTAGATCAGATGATGATTCTCCGGGGTAGATCAGATGGATGATCTCCGGGGATCAGATGGAGATTCTCGGGGTAGATCAGATGGATGATTCTCCGGGTAGATCAGATGATGATTCTCCGGGGTAGATCAGATGGATGATTCTTCGGGGTAGATAGATGGATGATTCTTCCGGGGTAATCAGATGGATGATTCTCCGGGTAGATCAGATGGATGATTCTTCCGGGTAGATCAGATGGATGATTCTTCCGGGTAGATCAGATGGATGATCTCGGGGTAGATCAATGGATGATCTTCCGGGTAGATCAATGATGATTCTCGGGTAGATAATGGATGATTCTTCGGGTAGATCAGATGGATGATCCTCCGGGGTAGATCAGATGGATGATTCTCCGGGGTAGATCAATGGATGATTCTTCCGGGGTAGATCAGATGGATGATTCTCCGGGTAGATCAGATGGATGATTCTTCGGGGTAGATCAGATGGATGATTTCGGGTAGATCAGATGGATGATTCTTCCGGGGTAGATCAGATGGATGATTCTTCCGGGTAGATCAGATGGATGATTCTTCGGGGTAGATCAGATGGATGATCTCCGGTAGATCAGATGGATGATTTCGGGTAGATCAGATGGATGATTCTCCGGGGTAGATCAGATGGATGATCTTTGGGTAGATCAGATGGATGATCTCGGGGTAGATCAGATGGATGATCTCCGGGGTAGATCAGATGGATGATTCTTCCTGGGGTAGATCAGATGGATGATTCCGGGGTAGATCAGATGGATGATTCTCCGGGTAGATCAGATGGATGATTCTTCCGGGGTAGATCAGATGGATGATTCTTCCGGGGTAATCAGATGGATGATTCTCGGGGTAGATCAGATGGATGATTCTTCGGGTAGATCAGATGGATGATTCTTCCGGGTAGATCAGATGGATGATTCTTCGGGTAGATCAGATGGATGATTCTTCCGGGGTAGATCAGATGGATGATTCTCGGGTAGATCAGATGGATGATTCTTCCGGGGTAGATCAGATGATGATTCTCCGGGTAGATCAGATGGATGATTCTCCGGGTAGATCAGATGGATGATTCTCGGGGTAGATCAGATGGATGATTCTTCCGGGTAGATCAGATGGATGATTCTTCGGGGTAGATCAGATGGATGATTCTTCCGGGTAGATCAGATGGATGATTCTTCGGGGTAGATCAGATGGATGATTCTTCCGGGGTAGATCAGATGGATGATTCTTCCGGGGTAGATCAGATGGATGATTCTCGGGTAGATCAGATGGATGATTTCCGGGTAGATCAGATGGATGATTCTCCGGGGTAGATCAGATGGATGATTCTTCCGGAGTAGGATTCTAGAATGGATGATATCCTCCGGGGTAGATCAGATGGATGATTCTTCCGGGGTAGATCAGATGGATGATTCTTCCAGGGTAGATCAGATGGATGATTCCTCCGAGGTAGATCAGATGGATGATTCTTCCGGGTAGATCAGATGGATGATTCTTCCGGGGTAGATCAGATGGATGATTCTTCCGGGGTAGATCAGATGGATGATTCTACCGGGGTAGATCAGATGGATGACTCTTCCGGGGTAGATCAGATGGATGATTCTTCCGGGGTAGATCAGATGGATGATTCTTCCAGGGTAGATCAGATGGATGATTCTTCCGGGGTAGATCAGATGGATGACTCTTCCGGGGTAGATCAGATGGATGATTCTTCCGGGGTAGATCAGATGATGATTCCTCCGGGGTAGATCAGATGGATGATTCCTCCGGGGTAGATCAGATGGATGATTCTTCTGGGGTAGATCAGATGGATGACTCTTCTGGGGTAGATCAGATGGATGATTCTTCCGGGGTAGATCAGATGGATGATTTTTCCGGGTAGATCAGATAGATGATTCCTCCGGGGTAGATCAGATGGATGATTCCTCCGGGGTAGATCAGATGGATGATTCTTCCGGGGGTAGATCAGATGGATGATTCCTCTGGGGTAGATCAGATGGATGATTCCTCCGGGGTAGATCAGATGGATGATTCCTCCGGGGTAGATCAGATGGATGATTCTTCTGGGGAAGATCAAATGGATGATTCCTCCGGGGTAGATCAGATGGATGATTCTTCTGGGGTAGATCAGATGGATGATTATTCCGGGGTAGATCAGATGGATGATTCCTCCGGGGTAGATCAGATAGATGATTCCTCCGGGGTAGATCAGATGGATGATTCTTCTGGGGTAGATCAGATGGATGACTCTTCTGGGGTAGATCAGATGGATAATTCTTCCGGGGTAGATCAGATGGATGATTCTTCCGGGGTAGATCAGATGGATGACTCTTCTGGGGTAGATCAGATGGATGATTCCTCCGGGGTAGATCAGATGGATGACTCTTCTGGGGTAGATCAGATGGATGATTCTTCCGGAGTAGATCAGATGGATGATTCCTCCGGGGTAGATCAGATGGATGATTCTTCCGGGTAGATCAGATGGATGATTCTTCCGGGGTAGATCAGATGGATGATTCCTCCGAGGTAGATCAGATGGATGATTCTTCCGGGGTAGATCAGATGGATGATTCTTCCGGGGTAGATCTGTCATGCGGTCTTATGATATGTGTACAATGTCAGTAAACTATTCTTAAAAGAACAACACTCTATACAACATATAGATTAGCAACATCAGCATGTAAATATAGAATAGATTTACCTGACACGATATCCGTTGAACTCAGGGTTAATCTTGAGGACTTGATACACTGTCACAGGAAAGAGGAGGACCGGGGGTCTAACCTGACCCTAAACTGGGGTCCTAACTAATCCCTCACCTTGGAGGTACTGATAATGGTTCAGAGGTCCAAGTCTCCAGCCTAACCCTGTCTCCTATCAGTCCCTGAACCCTGTAATCAGTCCTAAGAAGGATTCTGATTACCACCAAAGGGATATGGGCTGATCTCTGCTAAATACACAGATTAGACATATAAGACAGACTGGAGAAAACACAGACTTGCATACACACTCAAACACAGAAGGAACATAAATGATCTGAGATATTAAACTCTAAGCAAGGTGAGCTTAAAACAACTAAGGAGCTCTTTAACTTAAGTCTATACAGATACAATCCTATCTGTGGTCTGCATGAAGAATTTCACTGGCAACTCCCAAACAGACAACCAGGAATTTAAAGGAAACCAATCAACAAATAATTAATTGCAGCCGGAAGAAACTGCACCCAGTCCCAGAACTGAGCACAGACAGAATTAACTCCCTAACTGCCAAACACAAAGAAACAGCAACTCAGCTGTGAGAAGTCAGAATGTGCAACCGCGACGATCTTCGTGGCGATGCACACATGACAGTACCCCCCCTTCTACGAGGGCCTCCGGACCCTCAGGGCCAGGTTTGCCCGGGTGAGTTCTGTGGAAGGTCCGCACCAAACGATCTGCGTTAATGTCAGACGCAGGAACCCACGTCCTCTCCTCTGGACCATACCCCTTCCAATGCACCAAGTACTGAAGGGACCGGCGATTCAGACGTGAGTCAATGATCTTTGACACTTGAAACTCCAAGTTACCATTGACCACCACTGGAGGAGGAGGTAGAGGTGATGGTATGACTGGTGCCACGTACCTCTTAAGTAATGACTTGTGGAACACATTATGAATTTTAAACGTAGGAGGGAGGTCCAGACTAAATGCCACAGGATTAATTATGGAACTGATCCTGTACGGCCCGATGAATCTGAGGCCCAGCTTCCAGGAGGGAACTTTAAGTTTTATATTCCTGGTAGACAACCATACCAGATCGTTCACATTAAGATCTGGACCAGAAACTCTCCTCCTATCAGCCATACGTTTATAACGGTTCCCCATAGCACTCAGATTATTCAATACACCTCTCCACACTGAAGCAAGTGACGACGAGAAACGCTCCTCCTCAGGAACCCCAGAAGGGCCCCCCCCATTGAATGTACAAAACTGGGGATGAAAACCATATGCCCCAAAAAACGGGACTTACCAGTGGACTCGCTCCGCCTGTTGTTAAGAGCGAACTCTGCCAGAGGCAAGAAAGAAGACCAGTCCTCCTGGTTCTCTGAGACAAAACACCGAAGATAAGTCTCTAGGCTTTGATTCAGACGCTCTGTCTGACCATTGGTCTGCGGATGAAAAGCCGAGGAAAATGACAATTGCATCCCCCGACGTAAACAAAATGCCCTCCAAAACTTGGACACAAACTGAGACCCCCTATCTGACACCACATCAGAAGGCAACCCATGAAGTCTCACAATCTCCCCAATGAACACCTGCGCCAGAGTTTTAGCATTAGGGAGGGCAGGAAGAGCAATGAAATGTGCCATCTTACTGAACCTGTCAACAACCACCAGTATGACAGTCTTCCCTGACGACTGAGGAAGGTCCGTGATGAAGTCCATAGACAAATGAGTCCATGGACGCTCCGGAAGTTTCAAGGGTAAGAGGGTCCCAGACGGACGGGTATGAGGGTCTTAGAGCGAGCACAAACCCCACAGGACGCGACAAAAGTTAAAACATCTTTATTAACGTTAGGCCACCAAAACCGGCGAGAAAGGAGATCTAAAGTAGCCTTACTCCCTGGATGTCCTGCTAAAGCAGAATTATGATGTGCCTCAATAACCTTTTGTCTCAACTGATTTGGGACAAACAGTCTCCCTGGAGGTCCTGCAGGGGCGTCCCCCTGAGCCTCTAACACCTCCTCCTCAAGCTCAGAACATACAGCCGACACTACCACCCCCTCCTGAAGGATAGGAATCGGGTCATCCATTTTCCCGGCCCTGGGAAACTGCGAGATAAGGCATCCGCCTTAACATTCTTAGATCCAGGGCGATAAGTGACAACAAAATTAAACCTGGTAAAAAACAACGACCATCGAGCTTGTCTGGAATTCAGACGCTTAGCAGATTCCAAATACAGCAGGTTCTTGTGATCAGTAATGACGGTGACCGGGTGGACTGCCCCTCCAAAAGTGACGCCATTCTTCAAAAGCCAACTTAATGGCCAAAAGTTCCCTATTGCCGATATCATAATTCCTTTCGGCGGACGACAATTTTTTAGAAAAGAAAGCGCACGGATGCCATTTACCAGGGGACGGACCCTGGGACAATATTGCACCCACCCCTACGTCAGACGCGTCCACCTCCACAACGAACGGCTGTGATGCATCTGGTTGGATGAGAACGGGTGCCGAAGCAAAACATTTTTTCAAAGAGGAAAAAGCTTGGCAAGCTTTGTCCGACCATTTAGAAAAATCCGTCCCTTTTCTTGTCATGTCAGTGAGAGGTTTGACAACAGATGAGAAATTACAAATAAATTTCCGGTAGTAGTTAGCAAACCCCAGAAAACGCTGCAGAGCCTTAAGATCCTCTGGCTGATCCCATTCAAGCACTGCTCTCACCTTTTCAGGGTCCATACGGAAACCGGAGGCTGACACCAAGAAACCCAAAAACTGAAGTTCCTGTACGGCGAATACACACTTTTCCAGTTTGGCGTATAGTTTATTGTCTCGCAAGATCTGCAACACCTGTCTCACATGCTCCTGGTGAGACACAAGATCTGGTGAGTAAATTAAAATGTCATCCAAATATACGACCACAAACAGCCCCACCAGATGACGAAAAATGTCATTAACAAAATGTTGGAATACTGCTGGTGCAGTAGTCAGACCAAAGGCATGACAAGGTTCTCATAATGTCCCTCCGGCGTGTTAAACGCCGTTTTCCACTCATCCCCCTCTTTTAATCCTAATCAGATTATACGCCCCCTGAGATCCAATTTAGAGAACCATTTGGCGCCAACAATTTGATTGAAGAGATCAGGAATCAGAGGGAGTGGATACGGATCTCGAACAGTAATCCGATTAAGTTCGCGGAAATCCAAGCAAGGGCGTAGGCCTCCATCTTTTTTCTTCACAAAGAAGAACCCCGCGGCCACTGGGGAAGATGAAGGTCTAATATGCCCTTTGGCCAGACTTTCCGAAATATAATCTTTCATAGCCTGCCTCTCAGGACCAGAAAGGTTATATAACCTAGCTTTAGGTAACTTAGCATCAGGAAGTAAATTAATAGAGCAGTCATACACGCGATGAGGAGGCAACTCCTGACACCCCTCCTCAGAGAACACATCCCCAAAGTCCTCCAAAAAAGGAGGCAAAGTACTAGGCACGACCGCACTGATGACTGTGTTCATGCAGTTACTTTTGCAAAACTCCCCCATTGGCTTATATCTCTGGACTGCCAATTAATCACAGGGTTATGTTTAACCAACCAAGTAAGTCCCAACACAATAGGAGTAGGTAGACCCTCCAACACATAACAAGATAATAGTTCCCTATGTATTGCCCCTACCCGAAGGTCAATGTTATGAACCTCATGAACAAAGCTACCTTGGCCGAGAGGCCTGGCGTCAATGGAGAATATAGGGATCGGTTTGACCAATACACTCAGATGCATACCTTGAGCCTGAGCAAACTGAGCGTCAACCAGATTAGCCCCGGACCCACTATCAAGAAGAACAGAAAATCTCTCCACTCTCGTACCAACCACCACCTCCACTGGTACAAGGAACTGAGAAGAACTAGCGGACGAAATACATACTCCCAGGTTGTCGTCCACCACACAAGCTGGGATTAACAGTTTTCCGGCGACTTTTTGCTCAACAAGGCCCGGGATGGACATCCCCAACAAAATGTCCCTCTTTCCCGCAGAAGAAACACCTTCTAGTCCTGCGGCGTACCGCCAATCCCCTCCTACGAAATGATGTCCCTCCCAACTGCATAGGCTCCTCCGAACAGACAAGGGGAACCTCAACATAAGGGACTTTAGTAGTAGGTGGAGTAACAACAGGGGGCGGAGTTACCTCGCACCTCTCCCGGAGCCGTCTATCAGTACGGATAGCTAGGGCCATAGCAGCCTCCAGTGATGGAGGAGAATCATACTGAGCCAAAACGTCCTTTAATTTGTCAGAAAGCCCATGACAAAACTGGCTCCTAAGAGCTGGGTCATTCCACTGAGTATCTGTGGCCCATCTACGGAACTCAGAAGCAAATTCCTCCGCCGGACGATCTCCCTGCTGTATCTTACGTAATTTTGTCTCAGCAAGAGAGACCCGATCTGGGTCATCATATACCAAACCCAGGGCAGTAAAAAATCGATCTACTGACTGTAGAGCCGGGGATCCCGGAGGAAGGGAGAAGGCCCAGGATTGAGGGTCCCCTTGTAGGAGCGAGATAACAATTCCCACTCTCTGCTCCTCACTCCCTGATGATCGAGGCCGAAGCCGAAAATACAATTTACATGCTTCCCTGAAGGTAAAAAATTTGTCTCGCCCACCAGTGAACCTGTCCGGGAGAGCTACTTTAGGTTCAAATCTGGTTTTCTCCGAGGGAGACAAAACTTTGGACTTAATGTCCTTCAGCTCCATGGATAATCCCTGCAACTGCAGAGCCAGCTGGGCTACTGGATCCATGGCAACTGGAATAATTTTATGGGCCAGTGAAAATGTCACGCGGTCTTATGATATGTGTACGATGTCAGTAAACTATTCTTAAAAGAACAACACTCTATACAACATATAGATTAGCAACATCAGCATGTAAATATAGAATAGATTTACCTGACACGATATCCGTTGAACTCAGGGTTAATCTTGAGGACTTGATACACTGTCACAGGAAAGAGGAGGACCGGGGTCTAACCTGACCCTAAACTGGGGTCCTAACTAATCCCTCACCTTGGAGGTACTGATAATGGTTCAGAGGTCCAAGTCTCCAGCCTAACCCTGTCTCCTATCAGTCCCTGAACCCTGTAATCAGTCCTAAGAAGGATTCTGATTACCACCAAAGGGATTATGGGCTGATCTCTGCTAAATACACAGATTAGACATATAAGACAGACTGGAGAAAACACAGACTTGCATACACACTCAAACACAGAAGGAACATAAATGATCTGAGATATTAAACTCTAAGCAAGGTGAGCTTAAAACAACTAAGGAGCTCTTTAACTTAAGTCTATACAGATACAATCCTATCTGTGGTCTGCATGAAGAATTTCACTGGCAACTCCCAACACAGACAACCAGAGATTTAAAGGAAACCAATCAACAAATAATTAATTGGAGCCGGAAGAAACTGCACCCAGTCCCAGAACTGAGCACAGACAGAATTAACTCCCTAACTGCCAAACACAAAGAAACAGCAACTCAGCTGTGAGAAGTCAGAATGTGCAACTGCGACGATCTTCGTGGCGATGCACACATGACAAGATCAGATGGATGATTCTTCCGGGGTAGATCAGATGGATGATTCTTCCGGGGTAGATCAGATGGATGACTATTCCGGGGTAGATCAGATGGATGATTCTTCCGGGGTAGATCAGATGGATGATTCTTCCAGGGTAGATCAGATGGATGATTCTTCCGGGGTAGATCAAATGGATGATTCCTCCCGGGGTAGATCAGATGGATGATTCCTCCGGGGTAGATCAGATGGATGATTCCTCCGGGTAGATCAGATGGATGATTCCTCCGGGGTAGATCAGATGGATGATTCCTCCGGGGTAGATCAGATGGATAATTCCTCCGGGGTAGATCAGATGGATGATTCTTCAGTGGTAGATCAGATGGATGATTCCTCCGGGGTAGATCAGATGGATGATTCCTCCGGGGTAGATCAGATGGATGATTTTTCCGGGGTAGATCAGATGGATGATTCCTCCGAGGTAGATCAGATGGATGATTCTTCCGGGGTAGATCAGATGGATGATTCTTCCAGGGTAGATCAGATGGATGATTCTTCCGGGGTAGATCAAATGGATGATTCCTCCCGGGGTAGATCAGATGGATGATTCCTCCGGGGTAGATCAGATGGATGATTCCTCCGGGGTAGATCAGATGGATGATTCCTCCGGGGTAGATCAGATGGATGATTCCTCCGGGGTAGATCAGATGGATGATTCTTCTAGGGTAGATCAGATGGATGATTCCTCCGGGGTAGATCAGATGGATGATTCTTCTGGGGTAGATCAGATGGATGATTCTTCCGGGGTAGATCAGATGGATGATTCCTCCGGGGTAGATCAGATGGATGATTCCTCCGGGGTAGATCAGATGGATGATTCTTCCGGGGTAGATCAGATGGATGATTCCTCCGGGTAGATCAGATGGATGATTCCTCCAGGGTAGAACAGATGGATGATTCCTCCGGGGTAGATCAGATGGATGATTCCTCCGGGGTAGATCAGATGGATGATTCCTCCGGGGTAGATCAGATGGATGATTCCTCCGGGGTAGATCAGATGGATGATTCCTCCGGGGTAGATCAGATGGATGATTCTTCCGGGGTAGATCAGATGGATGATTCCTCCGGGTAGATCAGATGGATGATTCTTCCGGGGTAGATCAGATGGATGATTCTTCCGGGTAGATCAGATGGATGATTCCTCTGGGTAGATCAGATGGATGATTCTTCCGGGGTAGATCAGATGGATGATTCTTCCGGGGTAGATCAGATGGATGATCTTCCGGGGTAGATCAGATGGATGATTCCTCCGGGGTAGATCAGATGGATGATTCTCCGGGGTAGATCAGATGGATGATTCTTCCGGGGTAGATCAGATGGATGATTCCTCCGGGGTAGATCAGATGGATGATTCTCCGGGGTAGATCAGATGGATGATTCCTCGGGGTAGATCAGATGGATGATTCCTCCGGGGTAGATCAGATGGATGATTCTTCCGGGGTAGATCAGATGGATGATTCTTCGGGTAGATCAGATGGATGATCTCGGGTAGATCAGATGGATGATTCCTCCGGGTAGATCAGATGGATGATTCTTCCGGGGTAGATCAGATGGATGATTCTTCCGGGGTAGATCAGATGGATGATTCTTCTGGGGTAGATCAGATGGATGATTCTTCCGGGGTAGATCAGATGGATGATTCTTCCGATAATGATGATTCCGGGTAGATCAGATGGATGATTCCTCCGGGGTAGATCGATGGATGATCTTCGGGTAGATCAGATGGATGATCCTCGGGGTAGATCATGGATGATTCTCCGGGGTAGATCAGATGGATGATTCTTCGGTAGATCAGATGGATGATTCTTCCGGGTAGATCAGATGGAATCTCCGGGTAGATCAGATGTGATTCTTCCGGGTAGATCGATGGTGATCTTCGGTAGATCAGATGGATGATTCTCCGGGTAGACGATGGATGATCTTCCGGGGTAGATCAGATGGATGATCTTCGGGGTAGATCAGATGGATGATTCTTCCGGGTAATCAGATGGATGATTCTCCGGGTAGATCAGATGGATGATTCTCCGGGTAGATCAGATGGATGATTCTCCGGGTAGATCAGATGATGATTCTCCGGGTAGATCAGATGGATGATTCTCCGGGAGATCAGATGGATGATTCTCCGGTAGATCAGATGATGATTCTTCCGGGTAGATCAGATGGATGATTCTCGGGTAGATCAGATGGATGATTCTCCGGGTAGATCAGATGGATGATTCGGGTAGATCAGATGGATGATTCCCGGGTAGATCAGATGGATGATTCTCGGGGAGACAGATGGATGATTCCTCCGGGGTAGATCAGATGGATGATTCTTCGGGTAGATCAATGGAGATTCTCCGGGTAATCAGATGGATGATCTCCGGGTAGATCAGATGGATGATTCTTCCGGGTAGATCAGATGGATGATTCCTCCGGGTAGATCAGATGGATATCTTCCGGGTAGATCAGATGGATGATTCTCGGTGACATGGTTGGTAGACAGATGATCTGGTATGGACTCGGTATCAGAGGAGTCCGGTATATGTATCTCGGTATAAGATGTCTCGGTAGATCAATGGATGATTCTTCGGTGATCAGATGATTCGGTATCGATGGTGTCTCGGTAGATGGATGATTTCGGGTAGATGATGGATGATTTCCGGGAGATCAGATGATGTTTCCGGGTAGATCAGATGATGATTCTCGGGTAGATCAATGATGATCTCGGGTTCGAAATGGTGATCCGGTAATAGATTCTTCGGTAGATCAATGATGATCTTCCGGGTAGATGAGATGAGATATTCCGGTAATCAGATGGATGATCTCCGGGTAGATCAATGGATGATTTCGGGGTAGATGGATGATTCTCCGGTATAGATGGATGATTCTCCGGGGATCATGTATCTCCGGGGTAGATCAGATGGATGATCTCCGGGTATCAGAGGATGATTCTCGGGTAGATCAGATGGATGATTCTCGGGGTAGATCAGATATGATTTCCGGGGTAGATCAGATGGATGATTCTCCGGGGTGATGAATGGATGATTCCTTCCGGGTAGACAGATGGATATTCTTCCGGGGTAGAAGATGGGATTCTTCGGGAGAGATGGATTCTCGGGTAGATCAGATGATGATTCTCCGGGGTAGATCAGATGGATGATTTCGGGGTAGATCATGGATGATTCTTCCGGGTAGATCAGATGGATGATTCTTCGGTAGATCTCCGGGTAATCAATGGATGATTCTCCGGGTAGATCAGGGATGATCTCCGGGGTAGATCAGAGGATGATTCTCGGGTAGATCGATGGAGATTCTCCGGGGTAGATCAGATGGATGATTCTTCCGGGTAGATAGATGATGATTCTCCGGGTAGTCAGATGGATGATCTCGGGTAGATAGGATGATCTTCCGGGTAGATCAGAGGATGTTCTTGGGTGATCAGAGGAGATTCTCGGGTAGATCAGATGGATGATTCTCCGGGTAGATCAGATGGATGATTCTCCGGGTAGATCAGGGATGATTCTTCGGGTAGATAGATGGATGATCTCCGGGTAGATCAGATGGATGATTCCGGGATAATGGATGATTCTCGGGTAGATCATGGATGATTCTCGGGGTAGATCAGATGGATGATTCTTCGGGTAGATAGATGGATGATTCTCCGGGGATCAGATGGATGATTCCTCCGGGTAGATCAATGGATGATTCTTCGGGGTAGATCAGATGATGATTTCTGGGGTAGATCAGATGGTGATTCTTCGGGGTAGATCAGATGGATGATCTTCCGGGGTGATCAGGGATGATCTCGGGTAGATCGATGGATTTCTTCCGGGGTAGATCAGATGGATGATTCTTCCGGGGTAGATGAGATGATTCTTCCGGGGTAGATCAGATGGATGATTCTTCCGGGGTAGATCAGATGTTTCCTCCGGGGTAGATCAGATGGATGACTCTTCTGGGGTAGATCGATGGATTCTTCGCGGGTAGATCGATGGATTCTCCGGGGTGAAGTGGATGGTTCGGTGAGATGTGGATGATTCTTCCGGGGTAGATCAGATGTGATGATTCTTCCCGGGTAGATCAGATGGATGATTCTCCGGGGTAGATCAGATGGATGATTCCTCCGGGTAGATCAGATGGATGATTCCTCCGGGGTAGATCAGATGGATGATTCCTCCGGGTAGATCAGATGGATGATTCTCCGGGGTAGATCAGATGGATGATTCTTCCGGGTAGATAGATGGATGATTCTCGGGTAGATCAGATGATGACTCTCCGGGGTAGATCAGATGGATGATTCTCCGGGGTAGATCAAGATGGATGACTCTTCCGGGGTAGATCAGATGGATGATTCTTCCGGGGTAGATCAGATGGATGATTCTTCCGGGTAGATCAGATGGATGATTCTTCCGGGGTAGATCAGATGGATGATTCTTCCGGGGTAGATCAGATGGATGATTCTTCCGGGGTAGATCAGATGGATGATTCTTCCGGGGTAGATCAGATGGATGATTCTCCGGGTAGATCAGATGGATGATTCTTCCGGGGTAGATCAGATGGATGATTCTCGGGGTAGATCAGATGGATGATTCTCCGGGGTAGATCAGATGGATGATTCCTCCGGGTAGATCAGATGGATGATTCTTCCGGGGTAGATCAGATGGATGATTCCTCCGGGGTAGATCAGATGGATGATTCTTCCGGGGTAGATCAGATGGATGATTCTCCGGGGTAGATCAGATGGATGATTCCTCCGGGGTAGATCAGATGGATGATTCTCCGGGGTAGATCAGATGGATGATTCTCCGGGGTAGATCAGATGGATGATTCTTCCGGGGTAGATCAGATGGATGATTCTCTCGGGGTAGATCAGATGGATGATTCTTCCGGGGTAGATCAGATGGATGATTCTTCCGGGGTAGATCAGATGGATGATTCCTCTGGGGTAGATCAGATGGATGATTCTTCGGGTAGATCAGATGGATGATTCTTCCGGGGTAGATCAGATGGATGATTCCTCCGGGGTAGATCAGATGGATGATTCTTCCGGGGTAGATCAGATGGATGATTCCTCCGGGGTAGATCAGATGGATGATTCTTCCGGGGTAGATCAGATGGATGATTCCTCCGGGTAGATCAGATGGATGATTCTTCCGGGGTAGATCAGATGGATGATTCTTCCGGGGTAGATCAGATGGATGATTCCTCCGGGTAGATCAGATGGATGATTCTTCCGGGGTAGATCAGATGGATGATTCCTCGGGGTAGATCAGATGGATATTCCTCCGGGTAGATCAGATGGATGATTCTTCCGGGGTAGAGTCAGATGGATGATTCTTCCGGGGTAGATCAGATGGAAATGATTCTTCCGGGTAGATCAGATGGATGATTCTTCCGGGGTAGATCAGATGGATGATTCTTCCGGGGTAGATAGATGGATGATTCCTCCGGGGTAGATCAGATGGATGATTCTCCGGGGTAGATCAGATGGATGATTCTCCGGGTAGATCAGATGGATGATTCTTCCGGGGTAGATCAGATGGATGACTCTTCCGGGGTAGATCAGATGGATGATTCCTCCGGGGTAGATCAGATGGATGATTCTTCTGGGGTAGATCAGATGGATGATTCTCCGGGGTAGATCAGATGGATGATTCTCGTTCACCGGGGTAGATCAGATGGATGATTCTTCCGGGGTAGATCAGATGGATGATTCTTCCGGGGTAGATCAGATGGATGATTCTTCCGGGGTAGATCAGATGGATGATTCTTCCGGGGTAGATCAGATGGATGATTCCTCCGGGGTAGATCAGATGGATGATTCCTCCGGGGTAGATCAGATGGATGATTCTTCCGGGGTAGATCAGATGGATGATTCCTCCGGGGTAGATCAGATGGGTGATTCTTCCGGGGTAGATCAGATGGATGATTCCTCCGGGTAGATCAGATGGATGATTCTTCCGGGGTAGATCAGATGGATGATTCTTCCGGGGTAGATCAGATGGATGATTCCTCCGGGGTAGATCAGATGGATGATTCCTCCGGGTAGATCAGATGGATGATTCTTCCGGGGTAGATCAGATGGATGATTCTTCTGGGGTAGATCAGATGGATGATTCCTCCGGGGTAGATCAGATGGATGATTCCTCCCGGGTAGATCAGATGGATGATTCTTCCGGGTAGATCAGATGGATGATTCCTCCCGGGTAGATCAGATGGATGATTCTTCCGGGGTAGATCAGATGGATGATTCTTCCGGGGTAATCAGATGGATAATTCTTCTGGGGACCGTTTCGGTTCAACCAATTTAGAACAGCCTTGTCCTATAACCGCTAGGCTTTACGCTGCTCCACCGGAATAGATCAATCCTCCCATTCGCCAGGCGGATGCCTCCTGCAGACTCCATTCTGCTCCATCACCATAAGTCATGAGAGATCCCTCATGTCCCTCAGGTAAAAGCTTCTTCTGGGTCCATTCTGCTCTACCAGTATACGTGAAATCCCTCATATTCCTCAGGTGGATTCTTCTTCCACACTACATCTCTGCATGGCCAGATGAGGTGCAGAATGTACAAATAATGAGAAAAAAATGAACTTTTTTGCATTTACCAAATGGTTACAATGAAACAAAAACTGAAATATTTAAAGGGGTGTGAATACTTTCCGAACCCCCTGTATATACATTTTCCTCAGTTGGATACATCTTCTAGGCTCTCTCCTGCCCCACCAGTAGAGATGAGACCTGTGATGTTTCTCTGGTGGAATCTCCATCCACACCCCACCAGTGTTTCTCAGCTCCTTCTAGCTCTGTTACCATTTTCTCTGCGGTTTCTCCACATGTAACATTTGTATTTCTTCTATGTTTCAGGTTGTTCGTGTCAAAAGATCCGGGAAGAAGAAGAAGTGTAATACCATCATCTGTAAGATATTCCGAAGTGGAAGCACAACTGTGATCGCTGGTAGAACAAACACAGGACGTGTTGTGGTCTGAAGCAGCTCAACCTCAGAGACCCCAATACCATGCACTCAGACAAGTGCCAGGAGCACCTTCCCCAAATAAATCCTCTCGCATTCTCCGCTTTTGGGTAAAGTGTTGTTTGTGGTAAAGCTCTCACAGGCTTCACTTCCTGCCAAGAGGGAAATTAAAGGATAATGGAGGAGAGGAATATTTTTATTCCTTTAATCCATATATTTTCTATTTAAAAACATTTTCATGATAGTGCTTCATTACAAAATTAGAAACATTTTGTCTTCTCTATCCTCTATGTATCACGGTACAAAGCAGACGGCAGAATGAGTTAACAGGGATCTATCAGTGAGCTCATCTCTGCTCTGAAACGCTTATCTCTCTTCTCATATTCAAGTCAGATGAGCTAAACCTTTATGTTATGATGAATCAGATTAGAAGATGGATCAGGAGAAGAGAGATAAGAGTTCCAGACCAGAGAAGAGCTCGCTGACGGATCACTGGTAACTAGAGTTGAGCGATACTTTCCGATATCCAAAAGTATCGGAATCGGAATGGTATCGCCGATACCCAAAAAATATCGGCGATACCCGATACCGATACCGGAAATACAATGTAAGTCTATGGGAACAAAATATCGAAATTAAAAAAAACCCATTCTTGCCTTGTTGGTTAATTGTACATGAAGGAAAACAAGAAAGACTAATGTAGAATTTATTGGGGGAGGTTGAGGAGACATTAAAGGCATAGATGTTTAACACAATGCAATGGAATAGCATTAATATTTCTTTTTTTGAAATACGTTTGGATTGACGAAGAAATTGACAATGTTGTTAACCTTTTTTCTATTTTGTCAAATATGTCTGTTTCACAACTTCCATGCTCTTCACCTTTTTAACTTTTCACACACTTTCTCCTTCATAATCTTCAGCAGCATCATCTTTCTCATCAAATTATTCTTCATCTTCACCTTCTTAATCTTCTAAAACTTCTTGCTATTCATCTTTTTGTTAACATTAGTTATATTGTTCTTATTAAACAGTTATTATTCTTCATATTCTACTTCTTCATCTTCTTCCTATTCATCCTTTTCATCATATTCTTATTTGTGACAGACATTCCTGTACTTGTAATCTGTAAAACTCTGAATTTTCATCCTTCCGTTCTTGCTGTCACGAAAGATTTTAATTACAACAGTATTTGTCCGCGTTCAGTTTAGCCTGCAGCAGCATCAGGCATTTTCCAGGGGCACCACGAGGAGGAACGGACTCACCCCCATACACTGCTTAGTCTTCTTCTGCTTAGAATTTAGAGCATATATTTTGCTCTTCATTTTGGTCTTATACTTAATGTTCTTCTGCTTTTTGATCTTCTGCTTATTGTTCTTCTGTCTCTTGTTCTGTATCTTGTAGTTTGTCTTAACCTTCTTTGTCCTGTTGGTGATGGTACAAAAGCCAATGGAAGTAACGAGGACCAGCTGACTGTGCTGGAACCCGGAGGGTCAGCAGAAGGAAAAGAGCCAATGGCACAACCGAGGACCAGCTGACGTTACTGGGACACGGTTACTAAGCAGGAGGTACCTGTGCTCCAAAGCACTACCAAGGACCAGCAGACGTTGCTGGAACTCGGATACCGACATGGAGGCACCTAGGCCAAAGGCACTGCGGAGAACCAGCTGACGGTACTGGAACCCGGACGGGTAGAAGAAGGTACAAGAGCCAATGAAAGTAACGAGGACCAGCTGACTGTGCTGGAACCCGGAGGGTCAGCAGAAGGAAAAGAGCCAATGGCACAACCGAGGACCAGCTGACGTTACTGGGACACGGTTACTAAGCAGGAGGTACCTGTGCTCCAAAGCACTACCAAGGACCAGCAGACGTTGCTGGAACTCGGATACCGACATGGAGGCACCTAGGCCAAAGGCACTGCGGAGAACCAGCTGACGGTACTGGAACCCGGATGGGTAGCAGAAGGTACCCATGGAAATTAAAGTTGAGGCAGCAGGACTTTTTGCCGTTCACACAGCAGGGGAACAGCTGGCGTTACTGAACCCCACTAACAGTAGAGCTTGTGTTTTGTTCTGTGGACACGACACTTCTGAGCAGCAACTGGCAGTGTTGGAGCCCAGGGAGTAGAGTTCAGGTGGTAGAAAGATGAACATAACAGGAGACATGGATAACGTTGCGAACCAGTTATTTAATCTGAAAACGGACAGACAAATTCTGGCGAGATCCATGCCTTGTTCATTTTCAGAAAAGTAAGCCGGTCTACATTATCGGAGGATAGTCGCATGCGACGGTCTGTTAGTACACCACCTGCAGCACTCCGATAATACACTGGCAGCAGGGCAAGCCAGCACCTCCAATGCATACTGGCTAAGCTCTGGCCATGTATCCAGCTTAGAGACCCAAAACTTGAATGGGGAAGAGCCATCTGGGAGTACACTGAGAGGCAAAGCCAAGTAGTCTGTCACCATCTGACGGATACGTTGCCTCCCGCTGACTGGAGCCCTCTCGGATGGTGTAGACATTTGTGGCGCTGCCACAAAACTTTGCCACATTTTTAACATACTGGTCTTTCCCTGTGCAGAGGCACTGCGTGTGCTCCCTCTTGTTGCAGAGCTCTCTACACTGCCTCGATGCACAGAGCTGCTTTGTAAAGCAGTAGCGGCAGCAGTGCTCTCGGCAGTAAGGTAGAACATTAGGGATTGCACCAGTGTGTCTTGGTACTCCCGCATTTTACGCTCCCGGTTCAACGGTGTGATGAGGCTTTTGACGTTGTCCCGGTAGCGAGGGTCTAGGAGGGTGTACACCCAATAATCAGACGTGGTGAGAATGTGGGCGATGCGGCGGTCGTTTCTCAGGCACTGCAGCATGAAATCAACCATGTGCTGCAGACTCCCAACTGGCAAAGAAACGCTGTCCTCTGCAAGAGGCGTCATCTCTGCCTGCTCTGCATCACCCTACCCTCGCTCTACATACTGACTAGAGCGTTGTGTACCTCCCTCTGGAGCGATGTCTTCCTCCTCCATTGACTCCTCCTCCTCATCCTCCTCACAAAGTGAGCCCTGCCCAGCCCTTTGTGAGGAACCACGTTGCGCTGACTTTCCAGAAGGTGATGGAATTTGTGACTCCTCATCCTCCACCTCTTCCAAAACCTCATCCCTTATTGCTTGCAGTGTTTTTTGAAGCAGGCAGATAAGGGGGACAGTCAGGCTGACTAGTGCATCATCTGCACTCGCCATCCGCGTTGACTCATCAAACGCACGCAAAACGTGGCACATGTCCTTCATAGTGGCCCACTCATTAATGGTGAAGTGTGGACGGCGCAAATTGCGTGTTGCTTGCGCCTGATGCAGCTGATACTCCATTACTGCTGGCTGCTGCTCACACAACCGCTCCAACATATGTAACGTTGAATTCCACCTGGTGGATACGTCACATATGATGCGATGTTCAGGAAGGCGCAATCTGCGTTGCAGAGCTGCAATGCGCGATCTGGCCATGCTGGAACGTCGCAAGTGAGCGCACTCTAGGCGGATTTTGTGCAGCAGTGCATCAAGATCCGGATAGTCCCTCAAAAAACTCTGCACGACCAAGTTGAGCACATGTGCCAGACATGGTATGTGAGTGAGTTTGCCAAGGCCCAGAGCTGCCACCAGATTTCGGCCATTGTCACACACTACCAAGCCTGGCTGGAGATTCGCTGGCAAAAACCACACGTCACTCTCCTGCTTGATGGCATTCCAGACCTCCTGCGCTGTGTGGCTTCGATTCCCCATGGAAATTAATTTCAGAACGGCCTGTTGCCGTTTGGCCACGGCTGTGCTCATATCGGTCGCATCAGGTAAGCGTCCACGGGTCCATGTGGAGGTAGACCGTGACGGCTCCTGCAGCGATGATTCTGAGGAACTGGAGTAGGAGGAGGAGTCAATGTGGACAGACTTGATTCCGGCAATCCTTGGAGTTGGCAGAACACGTACAGCGCCACTCGCAAGATCTGTACCCGGCTCCACAACATTCACCCAATGGGCAGTGAGTGAAAGGTATCGTCCTGGCCATGGGTACTGGTCCACGCATCGGTGGTCAGGTGGACCTTGCTACTGACGGCGTTTAGTAGCGCATGTTTAATTTTTGCCTCAACATGCTTTTGCAGACCAGGGACGGCTTGCCTGCTGAAATAAAATCGGCTGGGCACATTGTATTGTGGGACTGCCAATGCCATTAATTCACGGAAACTGTCAGTCTCCACCAGCCTGAATGACAGCATTTCAAGGGACAGGAGTTTTGCAATGCCAGCATTCAGAGCCTGTGCTCGTGGATGGTTTGCCGAGTATGGCCGTCTTTTATCCCATGCCTGTGCTACCGATGGCTGTTTTGTGGCCTGGGTGTGTGAGGATGACAGGGAACTTGCAGCTGTGGGTGGAATAACACTGTGTCTCTGGACAACAGTGACAGAGGTTCTTCCATGGCGATCCTGTGAGGAAGCCGAAACAGCTGTGTGTGAACTGGAGGAAGAGGCTCCAACACGAGCTGAAGATGTAGGTGCTGCTGTAGGTTGGCCTACATCTCCAGTGTGTCTTTGTAACTCAACAAAGTGCTTTGACCGCACATGTTTCCACATATTTGTTGTATTAAGGTTACTGACACTTTTACCTCTTTTAATTTTTTGATTACACAGCTTGCATTTGACATAGCAAATATCATCTGCAACTGTATCAAAAAAGGACCACGCAGAGCAAGTCCTGGGAGCGCCCGGTTTGGCTGTTGGAAGAGAACTGCTCCGAACGGGTGCCAAACTGGAGGCTACAGGCAAGCGAGTCTGCAGCCTACCTCTCCCTACTGTTTGGACCGTTGGGGCAATCTCTTCCTCAGAGCTGCTCCCACCACCTTCCTGTTCCTCACGCCATGTTGGGTCTTGGACCTCATCATCTCCACCACTACCCTCTTCCAACACCTGCTGTTGTTGGGTGGTCTGGCCAGCACCATGCTCAACAGAAACTGGCAACTGAGTCTCATCATCATCAGATGCGTTCTGCGGTGTGCTGACCATCGGCACTGGCTCACCCGCCTCTTCAGATTCAGAGAGACACAGCTGTTGCGCATCACTGCATACTGCCTCTTCTTCACATTCCAGAATGCTGCTTGGCTGGGCCCCTGTTTGCAAGCCAACAGATTCTGAGAACAGAAGCAGAGACTCAGCTGGCTCCTGTACAGAGCTCTCTGACTGCCTGGGCAATTTGGCAGGCGGTGAAGAGACTGATGGTTGTTCAACAGTGCTGTGGTCCTGAGAGGAGGTGGAAGCTATTGAAGTCGATGCATTGGCTGCCATCCAACCAACAACGGCTTCAATTTGTTCTTCACGCAGCAGGGGGGTACGCTGAGCTCCTACAAAAGTGCGCATAAAGGAACGCTCACGGGGAAAACTGGTGGATGCTGTGTCACTGGGTGCGGCAGCAGCCACAGAATCCCCACGTCCTCTCCCTGCTGCAAATCCACGGCCACGACCACGACCACGTGCCTTACTCACTGACTTCTTCATCTTGGTAGATTGATAAAGAAAGTCAGAAAAGTTATAAGGCCTAAGTGTGGTTATTCCTCACAGACTACAGTGAACCCTGCAGACAACTGTTCAGTATCTGTGAAAGGCCCCTTTGTGTACTTCTATAGTGTTTGCAACCAATGTATTGTATACGGATGGAAGCGCGTCATACTAATAGATTAGATTTTTTTCCACTGAAATGGAGCAGCACCAATTAGAGAAAAATGTGAAGGATGAGGCAGTGACACACGCTCAGCAGACTACAACCGGCAGTGGTTGAAGAACAAACTGGAGCGTAATCTGCACTCAAAAAATGAAAAGCTCACAGACTACAGTGAACACTGAAACACAACTGTTCAGTAGCTGTTAAAGGCCCCTTTGTCTACTTCTATAGTGTTTGCAACCAATGTATTGTATACGGATGGAAGCGCGTCACACTAATAGATTAGATTTTTTTCCACTAAAATGGAGCAGCACCAATTAGAGAAAAATGTGAAGGATGAGGCAGTGACACACGCTCAGCAGACTACAACCGGCAGTGGTTGAAGAACAAACTGGAGCGTAATCTGCACTCAAAAAATGAAAAGCTCACAGACTACAGTGAACACTGAAACACAACTGTTCAGTAGCTGTTAAAGGCTCCTTTCTGTACTTCTATAGTGTTTGCAACCAATGTATTGTATACGGATGGAAGCGCGTCACACTAATAGATTAGATTTTTTTAAAATAGAATGGAGCAGCACCAATTAGAGAAAAATGTGAAGGATGAGGCAGTGACACACGCTCAGCAGACTACAACCGGCAGTGGTTGAAGAACTAACTGGAGCGTAATCTGCACTCACAAAATTAAAAGCTCACAGACTACAGTAAACCCTGCAGACAACTGTTCAGTAGCTGTGAAAGGCTCCTTTCTGTACTTCTATAGTGTTTGCAACCAATGTATTGTATACGGATGGAAGCACGTCACACTAATAGATTTGATTTTTTTCTAATATAATGGAGCTGCACCAATTCCACAAAATAAAATTAAAAAAAAAAAGAGTCAGTGACACGTGCAGATGCCTACAAACAGCGGTGGATGCAGAGCAAACTGCAGCGTCACCTGCACTGTCACACACACACCTTGCACAGAGCTGTTAAAACAACACTGGCAAAATGAAGCTTTACACAGCGGTTGGTAAACTAGCCTGCCTCAAGCACAGTAGTACACAAAATCGCAATATCTAACTGTCCCTCAGAGTGAGCAGAGTAGCGTTCTGTCCCTAACTGAGTTCACAGCACAGTGACGCTAAAATGGCTGCGGCGCCTTTTATAGTGCATTCTGACATCATTTCAGCAGCCAATCACAGCCATGCCATTAGTTAACATGACCGCATCATTACAGGATGTGCCCACACTTCGTAGGATTCCTCATTGGCTGACTAAAATCACATTGCCTCTCAAAGAATTATGGGAACTTCCGATTCCGGTATACGATATTGAAAAAGTATCGGAATTAAGTATCGGAATTCCGATAACGCGAATATCGGCCGATACCCGATACTTGCGGTATCGGAATGCTCAACACTACTGGTAACTCATTCTGCAATCTGTGCTATATACAGGATGGAGAAGAGAGAGAAGTGGTAGAGACCGGAGGCGAGTTCACTGACGGATCACTGGTAACTCATTCTGCAATCTGTGCTATATACAGGATGGAGAAGAGAGAGAAGTGGTAGAGACCGAAGGGCGAGTTCACTGACGGATCACTGGTAACTCATTCTGCAATCTGTGCTATATACAGGATGGAGAAGAGATAGAAGTGGTAGAGACCGGAGGGCGAGTTCACTGACGGATCACTGGTAACTCATTCTGCAGTCTGATAGTGAAGTACAACATAGATAATGGAGAAGAGAGGAGTTACACAGTGGAGAAAGAGCTCACTGACGGATCACTGGTAACTCATTCTGCAGTCTGTGCTATATACAGGATGGAGAAGAGAGAGAAGTAGTAGAGACCGGAAAGCGAGTTCACTGACGGATCACTGGTAACTCATTCTGCAGTCTGATAGTGCAGTACAACATAGATAATGGAGAAGAGAGGAGTTACACAGTGGAAAAGAACTCACTGACTCATCACTGGTAACTCATTCTCCTGTCTGATAGTACACTACATCATAGATAATGGAGAAGAGAGGAGTTACACAGTGGAGAAAGAGCTCACTGACGGATCACTGGTAACTCATTCTGCAGTCTGATAGTACAGTACAACATAGATAATGGAGAAGAGAGGCATTACACAGTGGAGAAAGAGCTCACTGACGGATCACTGGTAACTCATTCTGCAATCTGTGCTATATACAGGATGGAGAAGAGAGAGAAGTGGTAGAGACCGGAGGGCGAGTTCACTGATGGATCACTGGTAACTCATTCTGCAGTCTGATAGTGCAGTACAACATAGATAATGGAGAAGAGAGGAGTTACACAGTGGAGAAAGAGCTCACTGACTCATCACTGGTAACTCATTCTGCAGTCTGATAGTGCAGTACAACATAGATAATGGAGAAGAGAGGAGTTACACAGTGGAAAAGAGCTCACTGACGGATCACTGGTAACTCATTCTGCAATCTGTGCTATATACAGGATGGAGAAGAGAGAGAAGTGGTAGAGACCGGAAAACGAGTTCACTGACAGATCACTGGTAACTCATTCTGCAGTCTAAAGACAAAAAAACCTGACTGGTACTTCCAGACTAATGTGAACTAGGTGCAAACCAAAGGAAGCTACCCCCATGTAAAACATACAAAAAAAGGCTGCACTCAAGCATACTAAAGCATGACAACATAGAATACATGAAATTTTGAATAGCAATATGGCTTTGGAGTATAAGGAAAAATTTGAGACGCTTAGTATAAACATTTGACCAAACATTTTAAAGCCCCCCAACCATCGTCAAGGTGGTCTCAATTCTGGTGAGTCCCTGACCTAATGTGAACATACCTCTATTAGGCTGATATCTGAATTTCTGGTGGAATATGCACCTCTGTCAGTAATGCCTGCATTTATGGGTAAAGTAGGGACCTGGTGTAATTAAAATCACCACCTGGTGGGGCGGAGTGCTCGGTCAGCAAGCTAACATTCAAAAGACAAAAAACCTGACTGGCACATCCAGACTAATGTGAACTAGGTGCAAACCAAGGGAAGCTACCCCCATGTAAAACATACAAAAAAACCTGACTGGCACATCCAGACTAATGTGAACTAGGTGCTGTCTCTCTCTCTCTCTCTCCTCGGTCCGGACTTACATTTCCGGAACAAAATTTTCTTCATTTCCGGGTGAAATCTTCTTGGCGGATCCGTCAGAAAACTGACCAGTTTACATCCGTTTTTACACTTTTCTGATGGATCCGCCATTTTCACACTTGGGCGGACGTCACACAACGGAGGTGTGAAAGAGGCCTTACTCTGAGGGGCATTGAGAAGCTGGGATTCAGAGACTGCTCTCTGCTGCTCACTAAGCCTTGCCAAGATATGGAAGGTCGAATTCCATCGTGTGGGAAGGTCACAAATCAGTTGGTGACGAGGCAAATTAAAGCGCAAAAGGTTGAGAAGACTTTCGGAAATGTGCACTGGCATGGCGTACCTTGGCAAGTAGGTCCGGCAAGTCAAGGTATGTTTTTAAAAATCGATGTACAACAAAGTTCAGTCATGCATGGAACGTGTACCAGCTTGCCGAGATTTAAAAGCCACCACTAAGTTACACCCATTATCACATGAAACCAGAACTGGTGGGAGGTTCAGCGGGGAGAGCCACTGATCGGTCCGTTCTGTTATCACCTTCAACAGCTCAGCTGCCTTGTGATCTTTATCACCTAAACAGATGATCTTCAGTAGAGCCACCAAGGCAGAGCTGCAGATCTCCCAGCTGGGGAGTGATGGGGAGGCTAGTTCACTGAGGATGATGAGGAGGTGAGACAAGAAGTGGAATATGAGGAGATTGAAACTCTGATGGATGTTGGTAAGATGTGTGATGTCCCAGCCTCAGACTCTGCCCCAGACTCCACCCGGTTAACCCAGGGTGTCGTCAGGGAAATGTATTGTCCCTGTCCAAAAGAACTTGTCCACGTGCTTGTGGTTAGGTGGACCTTCCCTGTGACTGCGTTGGCCAGAGCACGCTGATATTGTGTAACACGTGCTTATGTAACACGGGGACGGCACACCGGGAAAAATAGTGGCGGCTGGGAATTGAGTACTGTCGGGCTGCCACAACCAAGAGTTCCACAAGTCGAAACGGCAACATTTCCAGGGCTATCAATCTGGCAATGTGGGTGTTTAACGTTTGGGCCTGTGGGTGGGTGGCTGGATTTTTCTGCTTTCTGGTAAACATCTAGGGCAGGGACAACTGAACGCTGCGCTGGACGAGTGGACGTGGTTGTTGACTTGTGTGTGTGAGCAACTGCAGGCTGTGGACAGGAGCATCAGCACCTGCTTCTTGGCAGCAGATTGCAGCAAATTGGGAAGGCCGTAACACAGGGGAAGGGGCAGTGGTTACACTATAAGGCACAAATTTTATACCCAAGCGTTCCACCCACCTACTGATGTGCTTGGCTGCCATGTGCTTTTGCATGCTGGTGGTGCTCAGTTGGCAGTGTTCTTTCCTCTCTTAGCTTGGTTTGGCAAAAGATGCAATTACAGTTGTTTTATCTGAAGGACTTTCTGAAAAAACTGCCGTACAGGGAGCATCGCACTCTTAGCCTGTTATCTAGCCGAGTGGGGGGCTTTGTAGAACAGCTGACTGAGTTCTCCCTCTGGTCAAACCACTACCTTTTCTTGCCTGTTTTCTTGCTATGGATCCATCCATGTTTGCACTGCTGTGCTTGCTAGGTGTGCCATCATGTTAGGTTGGATCAGTGGCGTCATCATCGACCGTGTCGTCTTCCAATTCTTCAATCTAATTCTGAGCTGCGATTTGAGGCTGACCTGATGGCAACTGTGCCTCATGATTATACTCCACCTCTTCAGACATCAATTGACCTTCACCAACGTGACTTTATCATCATATCATACCATCATATGTAGCACCCCCTTCCATCATATGCAGCACCCCTCCATCATTTACAGCACCCCTCCATCATTTGAAACACCCCTCATCAGTTCTAGCACCCCCCTCCATCATATGCAGCACCCCTCCATCATTTACAGCACCCCTCCTCATTTTCAACACCCTCATCAGTTCTAGCACCCCCTCCATCATATGCAGCACCCCCTCCATCATTTACAGCACCCCCACCATCATTTGCAGCTCTCCTTACCTATTTAATTCATTTTATAAAGAAAAAAAGAACCAATAGAATATAAACAAATACAATGGAAATATCAATGTTCTCGGGCTT
>JARQOD010001089.1:0-110026 GCA_033576555.1 Oophaga sylvatica | reverse complement strand
TATAACACCCAGAATATCGGGACCGTATATAACACCCCAGAATATCGGACCGCATATAACACCCCAGAATATCGGGACCGTATATAACACCCCAGAATATCGGACCGCATATAACACCCCAGAATATCGGACCGCATATAACACCCCAGAATATCGGGACCGTATATAACACCCCAGAATATCGGGACCGCATATAACACCCAGAATATCGGGACCGCATATAACACCCAGAATATCGGGACCGCATATAACACCCCAGAATATCGGACCGATATAACACCCCAGAATATCGGGACCGATATAACACCCCAGAATATCGGGACCGTATATAACACCCCAGAATATCGGGACCGATATAACACCCCAGAATATCGGGACCGCATATAACACCCAGAATATCGGGACCGATATAACACCCCAGAATATCGGGACCGCATATAACACCCCAGAATATCGGGACCGCATATAACACCCCAGAATATCGGGACCGCATATAACACCCCAGAATATCGGACCGTATATAACACCCCAGAATATCGGGACCGTATATAACACCCCAGAATATCGGACCGTATATAACCCCAGAATATCGGACGCATATAACACCCCAGAATATCGGGACAGCATATAACACCCCAGAATATCGGGACGTATATAACACCCCAGAATATCGATAACCAGAATCACATATAACACCCAGAATATCGGGACCGTATTCGGGACCGATATAACACCCCAGAATATCGGACCGCATATAACACCCAGAATATGGGACGATATAACACCCCAGAATATCGGACGCATATAACACCCCAGAATATCGGGACCGCATATAACACCCAGAATATCGGGACCGATATAACACCCAGAATATCGGGACCGATAAAACACCCCAGAATATCGGGACGCATATAACACCCAGAATATCGGACCGATATAACACCCAGAATATCGGGACGTATATAACACCCCAGAATACGGGACCGATATAACACCCAGAATATCGGGCACCCCAAGAATATCGTGGACGCATATAACACCCCAGAATATCGGACGCATATAACACCCAAATATCGGACACGTATATACACCCCAGAATATCGGACCGCATATAACACCCCAGAATATCGGACCGTATATAACACCCCAGAATATCGGGACGATATAACACCCCAGAATATCGGGACCGCATATAACACCCCAGAATATCGGACGCATATAACACCCCAGAAATATCGGGACCGCATATAACACCCCAGAATGACGAACACGAAACACATCAGTATCCATCGACGATAACACCAAATCGACATAACAAATGAGATATACACCATTAGATACCCCATAAAACGCCATATACGTAATAAACCAAATCGGGCCGATATACACCCAGATATGGACGTATCCCGAATTCGGACAATAACACCCCAGAATATCGGCATATAACACCCCAATATGGACTATAACACCCAAATATGGACGATATAACACCAGATATCGGACGATTAACACCCAAATATCGGGACGATATAACACCCAGATATCGGACCATATAACACCCAGATTCGGACCGCATATACACCCAAATATCGGACCATATAACCCCAATACGGACCTATAACACCAATGCGTATAAACCCAAAATGGACGATATACACCCAAATATCGACGATATAACCCCAGAATCGGACGATTAACACCCAAATATCGACGATAACACCAATTGGGACGAATAACCCATATCGGACGCAATACACCCAGAATATCGGACCGTATATAACACCCAAATACGGACGCAATAACACCCCAGAATATGGACCGAATAAACCCCAGATATCGGACGATATAACACCCAAATATGGACCGATATAACACCCCGATACGGACGTATATAACACCCAAATATCGGGACCGATATAACACCCAGAAATGACCGCATATAACACCCCAGAATATCGGGACGCATATAACACCCAGAATATCGGGACCGCATATAACACCCCAAAGAATATCGGGACCGCATATAACACCCCAGAATATCGGGACCGCATATAACACCCCAGAATATCGGGACCGCATATAACACCCCAGAATATCGGGACCGCATATAACACCCAGAATTCGGGACCGCATATAAACACCCCAGAATATCGGACAGGCATATAACACCCCAGAATATCGGGACCGCATATAACACCCCAAATATCGGGACCGCATATAACACCCCAGAATATCGGACGTATATAACACCCCAGAATATCGGGACCGTATATAACACCCCAGAATATCGGGACCGCATATAACACCCAGAATATCGGGACCGCATATAACACCCCAGAATATCGGGACCGCATAAACACCCCAGAATATCGGGACCGCATATAACACCCCAGAATATGGGGACCGTATATAACACCCCAGAATTATCGGGACCGATATAACACCCCAGAATATCGGGACCGCATATAACACCCCAGAATATCGGGCCCGTATATAACACCCAGAATATCGGGACGCATATAACACCCCAGAATATCGGGACCGCATATAACACCCCAGAATATCGGGACAGCATATAACACCCCAGAATATCGGACCGCATATAACACCCCAGATAAAAAATCGGGACCGCATATAACACCCAGAATATCGGGACCGCATATAACACCCCAGAATATCGGGACCGTATATAACACCCCAGAATATCGGGACAGATATAACACCCCAGAATATCGGGACCGAATATAACACCCCAGAATATCGGACCGCATATAACACCCCAGAATATCGGACAGCATAATAACACCCCAGAATATCGGGACAGCATATAACACCCCAGAATATCGGACCGTATATAACACCCCAGAATATCGGGACCGCATATAACACCCCAGAATATCGGGACCTATATAACACCCCAGAATATCGGGACCGCATATAACACCCCAGAATATCGGACCGTATATAACACCCCAGAATATCGGACCGTATATAACACCCCAGAATATCGGACCGTATATAACACCCCAGAATATCGGACCGTATATAACACCCCAGAATATCGGACAAACCCATAATAACGACCGAAATAGACCCAGAACGGGATATAACACCCAGAATATCGGAACCCATAATAACACCCCAGAATATCGGGACCGAATAACACCCCAGAATATCGGGACGCTATAACAACCCCAGAAATATCGGGACCAATAACACCCCCGAAATATCGGGATCGCAATAACACCCAGAATAGGGGAAAAACCCAAACGGAACGAATAACACCCCAAATATGGCCAAAACCCCGAATGGACGTTTAAACCCGAATGGACCTTAAACCCAGAAATGGGACCAATAACCCCAAAAGGCGATAACCCCAGAATATGGCCCTAAACCCCAGAAAGGGACCGCAATACAACCCAGAATGGCCGATAAACCCCAGATTGGGACGAAAACCCCAAATTTGGGCAATAACACCCCAATTGGACGCTAACACCCAAATGGGGACCGTTATACACCCAAAAGGACGATTAACCCCCAGATATCGGACCGATAACCCCAGAAATGGGGAACCATAACACCCCAAATATCGGCCAATAACCCCAGAAATGGACGATAAACCCAGAATATGGGCGATAAACACCCCAAATTTGGGCCAATAACACCCAGAATATCGGCGATAACCCAGAATTGGACGATATAAACCCCAATATGGGGACCATAACCCAGAAATGGACCGATATAACCCCAAATTGGCGATATAACCCAAAAAACCCCAAAACAAACACCCAAGGGCCCAAAAACCCCCAAAACCAAAAAACCAAAAACAAAAACCCAAAACGGAACCAAACACCCAAAACGGGAAAAACCCAGAAAAAAAAAACACCAAATAGGCGAAACCAAAACGGACCCGAAACCCCAAACCTAAACCAAAAACCCCAATAACCCCAAACACAAAACCCAAAACCAAACACCAAACCAAAACCACCAAAAACCCAAAACCCCCAAAGGGCAAAAACCCAACCCGAAAACACCCCAATTCGGACGATAAACCCCAAAAACGAAACCCCCCAAAATCGGCATATAACCCCAAATGGGCCATTAACACCCAAAATTTCGGACGAAACACCCAGAATAGGGGTACCCAAAAACCCCTTTAAACCCCAAGTTTTAAACCCCAAAACAAAAAACCCCAGAATATCGGGACGTATAAAACCCCAGATATCGGACGAATAAACCCCAGAAATGGCGATATACCCCCAGAAGGACCGATATAACACCCCAAAATCGGACGCATAAACCCCAAAAGGCCAAAAACCCAAATATGGACCAAAACCCCAAACGGGCCCTTAAACCCCAATATCGGGCCGTTTAAAACCCAAATGGACGAATAAACCAAATGGGTAAACCCAAAAAGGGCCTTTAAAACCCAAATTACGCTTAACCCAAAGGGACCGAATAACACCCGAATTCGGACCGAAAACCCCAGAATGGCCAAACACCAAAACCCAAAAAACCCAATAACCCAATCCCCCAAAATTAACCCAAAAATATAAAAAAAAAAATCCCCAAAAAAAACCCAAAACCCCCAAAATACCCAAAACCCCCAAAAGGGACCAAAAGGGATAAACCAAAACCCAAATTTAAAAAAAGGCATTAACACCCAAATGGACGTTTAAATTTTAAATTGGCCAAAACCCCTTTGGGGGTTTGGGGGGGGGGGAAAAAGGGGTTTTGGGGGAAAAGTTGGGAGTTAAAAAGGGGGGGTTTAAAAAGGGGTCAAAAAGTTTGGGAGCTTTTGATTGGAAAAAAAAAAACCCAAACAACCAGAAATGGGAAAAATGGGTTAAAAGAATGGGGGGGAAAAAATTTGGGAAATCCCGTAGGGCGAAAAAAGGGGGGAAAAGCGGAATTAAAAAATTTTGGGTTTAAAAAAATTTTAAAAACCCCTTTTAATTAAAAAATTCCCTTTTAAAAATTTTTTAATTCACCCTAAGGGTTCCCCCGGCTTTTCCCCAAAAAATTTTTTTTAAAAATTATTATCCCCCCCAAATTTTATAAAACCCCAGAATCGGACGATATAACACCCCAAATATCGGGATAAACCCAGAATTGGGGAAAACCCAAATATGGGGCCTATAAACCCAAATGGGCCAATAACACCAGAATTGGGCCTTATAACACCCGGGCCGATACACCCAAAACCCCCAATATAACCCAATAACCCGAAAACCAAAACCCAAAAACCAAAAAAAACCCCCAAAAACCCAAACGGAAAACAAAAGGGGAAATAAAAGACGAAAAACCCAAATAGGCCCCAATAACACCCAAAAGGCCCAATACACCCCAAGGGAATAAACCCAGAATATCGGAAAAACCCAAATTCGGACGATAAACCCAGAAAGGGGCCAAAACACCCAAATATCGGACGCAAACACCAGAATATCGGGCCTATAACCCCAAAATTTGGACGTATAAAACCCAAAAACGGGACCGAAAAAACCCCGAACGGCCGTAAAAAAAAGGCCGTATAAAAACCCAAATAAAACCCCGATATCCCCTATAACCCAAAACGGAAGAAAACCCAAAGGGCGAATAAACCCCAATCGGACAAAAAAGAACGAAAAAAACCCCAAAACGGAAGCAAAAAAGGGGGAAAACACCCAGAAAGGGGCCAAAACCCCAAATAGGCGAAAACCCAAATGGCCCCAATAAAAACCCAAAACGGACGCATAACCCCCGATATGGAATAAACACCCAAAAGGGAGATATAACACCCCAGAATTGGACCGATAACACCCAGAATACGGACGATAAACACCCGAATGGACCGAATAACCCAACATAACCCCCAAAAAACGGGCCAAAACAACCAAAATCCGCCCTAAAACCCCAAATATGGCCGATATAACACCCAAATTCGGCCCCCAATCCCCGAAATCGGACCGAATACACCCAGAATGGGAATAACCCCAAATATCGGACCGATATAACACCCAAATATCGGGACGAAAAACCCCAAATGGAACCCTTTATAACACCCCAGTGTTGTGAATGGGTTTGAGATGAGTTCTGAGCAGAGGCTCCCTCTGGTGGTTACAAGCGGTGCTAGTGAAGATTGTGAGGACTGGGAATCAGGTGTTACTGACTGGTCTTATATAAGGGAGTCATTTTCCCATCAGGGTTGCCGGTGATCAATTGTTCTGGTCTGAATCCTTCATTCCAGTTTCCATTGTAGCCTGCTGTGTCGTGTCTGCATCTCCTGCTTACAGATAAGACTTTTGCTTCTTTTGTGTTTGTGCTATATTTTTGCATTTTGTACTGCACTTCTTTGGGGGCCTTCAGGGTCCCTCCGGGGGCTTCTGCCCTCTCAGTTTAGTTCAGCCACTGAGTTTTGTTCTTTTGCTTTTTCCAGTTTTTTCAGTGGCTGCTGTTTTGATTTTGTTACACCAGAGAACTAATTTAGGTGGTAGAGGTCGTGTGATCTCAGGTGATTTTGAAATTAGTAGAGTTGGTGCTTTTCAGGGTTTTCTGGGATTGCAGTAAGTGCCCTTCCTATCCTTTTCTATTTAGATAGTTTGGGCCCCAGCGTTTGCTCATACTATTTTCTTTCTGTGTCAGTATTTCCTCTTGTCTAACCGCCATTACATGTTTGGGGGCTTTCTATTATCTTTGGGGTTCTGCTCCGGGGCAGATAGCTTTCCTGTTTCTGTCTTTAGGTGTAGTTAGTTTCTCAGGCTGTGACGAGGCGTCTAGGACCAACGTAGGAACGCTCCACGGCTGCCTCTAGTTGTGGTGGTTAGTCAGGGTACTGCAATCTCATAGATTCCAACTGCTCTGGTGTATTGCCTTTTCGCCTGCTCTCCTCAGCTACCGAAACATAACAGTATCACGGGCCTAAAAAATTGAAAATTGTATGGTACTCACAGAAGGGAAAAATATTGTGAAAGAAAAAAGGTTGTCAGAGTTGTCAGAGATATTTTTCTGTTTATTGCATTTTTTTTTTTTTTTTCCCTCTGTATCTCTGGGTGCTGGGGAGGATCTTTTCTCCCAATGGAGTTTGCACGGTTGTCTGGCCGTGTGGATCAGCTTGCCACTGAGGTTCAGAGTATTGCTGCATATCTTGCTAGGTTGCCTGTTGTGGAACCTAGGATTCCCATGCCAGATTTGTTTTTGGGGGATCGAGCTAAGTTTCAGAATTTCAAAAATAATTGTAAATTGTTTTTTGCCTTAAAATCTAAGTCCTCAGGAAACGCAGCGCAGCAGGTTCAAATTATCATCTCTCTCCTGCGCGGCGATCCTCAGGATTGGGCTTTTTCCCTGATACCTGGGGATCCTGTTTTGAGTGATGTTGATGCGTTTTTTCAGGCTTTGGGGTTATTGTACGATGAGCCTAATGTCACTGATCAAGCTGAAAAAACCTTGTTGGCATTAAATCAGGGGCTTGATGACGCTGAGTTATAATGTCAGAGATTCCGTAGGTGGGCAGTCCTGACCAAATGGAATGACGACGCTTTGGCGGCCCTTTTCCGGAAGGGTCTGTCAGATAATGTAAAGGATGTTATGGTGGGATTCCCTGTCCCCTCTGGTCTCAATGATTCTATGTCATTAGCGATTCAAATTGACAGACGTTTGCGTGAGCGGAGAAGTATGCGTGGAATGGTGTTGCCTTGTGAACCAGCTTCTGAACCCATGCAGTGTGATAGAGTGGTGTCTGGGGCACAGAGTCATGAGTTTCGAAAGCGCAATGGGTTATGTTTCTACTGTGGTGATGCCTCTCATGCTATTTCAGTCTGCCCTAAGCGGGGAAGACGTTTTGCACGCTCAGTTGTCTTGGTAGTGTTCAGACTAAGTTTTTATTAACTGTCACTCTGATATGCTCTCTGTCCTCATTTTCTGCTCAGGCTTTCGTTGATTCTGGAGCAGCTATTAACCTGATGGATTATGATTTTGCTAAACGTTGTGGTTTCCTTGATACCCCTACAGAAGTCTATTCCCCTACTGGGGATCGATTCTACCCCTTTGGCTGAGAATAAACCCCAGTTTTCTACTCAGGTGATAATGAGGGTTGAACCTGATCACCAGGAGTGCTGCAAATTTTTGGTTCTATATAATCTGCATGACATTATCGTGCTGGGTTTCCCTTGGTTACAGTCTCATAATCCTGTTTTGGATTGGAAATCTGTGTCTGTAACCAGTTGGGGCTGCCAATGTGTTAATACCAACACTCCTGTTTTTTCTGCCTCCCCCAGGCTCAGGATGTTCCTGACTTTTTGTTTGATTTTTCTGATGTGTTTAGCGAAAGTAAATCTGCATCCTTGCCTCCCCATAGGAGCTATGACTGCGCTATTGAATTAGTGCCGGGTAGTAAATTCCCTAAAGGTCGCCTTTTTAACTTGTCTGTACCTGAACATGACGCTATGCGGTCTTATATCAAGGAATCATTGGAGAAGGGTCATATCAGACCATCCTCTTCACCCTTAGGTGCCGGTTTTTTCTTTGTGGCCAAAAAAGATGGTTCATTAAGGCCGTGTATTGATTATCGTCTCTTGAACAATATTACTGTGAAATATCAATACCCGTTACCCTTGATTTCTGACCTGTTTTCCAGGGTGAAAAACGCTACTTGGTTTACCAAGCTTGACCTCAGGGGGCGTATAACCTTATTCGCATTAAGCACGGGGATGAATGGAAGACGGCATTCAATACCCCTGAAGGGCATTTTGAGTACCTAGTGATGCCCTTTGGGCTCACTAATGCTCCTTCCGTCTTCCAGTCCTTCATGAATGACATTTTCAGGGATTTTGTGGATAAATTTCTGATTGTTTATTTGGATGATATCTTGATTTTTTCTAATGACTGGGACTCTCATGTGAAACATGTTCGAACTGTATTCCAGATTTTGAGAGAGAATGCTCTGTATGTGAAGGGATCAAAGTGTCTTTTTGGCGTACAGAGGATCTCATTTCTGGGATTCATTTTGTCCCCATCTGTTATTGAAATGGACCCGGTCAAGGTTCAGGCCATCTGTGATTGGGTCCAACCTACTTCATTAAAGGCTCTTCAGAGAATTTTGGGTTTTGCCAATTTTTATCGTAAATTTATTGGTAATTTCTCGGTTATTGTTAAACCATTAACTGATTTGACCAGAAAGGGTTCTGATGTGGTGAATTGGCCTCCTGAGGCAGTCTCTGCATTTCAGGAACTTAAGCAGAGATTCACTTCTGCTCCTGTTCTACGGCAGCCTGATGTTTCTCTGCCATTTCAGGTGGAGGTTGATGCCTCTGAAATTGGGGCAGGTGCCGTTTTGTCCCAAAAAGATCCAGAGACCTCTAAAAGTAACCCTTGTGCCTTTTTCTCTCGAAAATTTTCTCCTACTGAACTTAATTATGACGTGGGTAATCGGGAGTTGTTGGCCATGAAGTGGGCTTTTGAAGAGTGGAGACATTGTCTGGAGGGAGCCAAACATCAGGTGGTGGTCCTTACGGACCATAAGAATCTGGTCTATCTGGAATCTGCCAAGCGACTCAATCCTAGACAGGCCAGGTGGGCCTTGTTTTTCACACGTTTTAATTTTGTGGTTTCCTTTCTTCCTGGCACTAAGAATGTTAAGGCGGATGCCCTCTCGAGGAGTTTCCTTGCGGACTCTCCTGAGTTATCTGATCCTTCTGTTATTTTGAAAGAGGGTGTAGTTCTTTCCGCCATCTCGCCCAATTTGAGACTGCTCTGGAGGGGTGTCAGGAGGATAGGCCCGAGCGCTGCCCTGTTGGAAAATTGTTTGTCCCGGACCAATGGAAAAAGAGTGTGATGTCTGAGATTCATTGTTCCGCATTGGCTGGGCATCCCGGAATTTTTGGTACCAGAGACTTGGTTAGTCGGTCCTTTTGGTGGCCTACCTTGTCTCGTGATGTCAGGGAATTTGTGCAGTCCTGCGGGACTTGCTCTCGCTCCAAGCCTTGCTCTCGCTCTAGTGGTTTGTTGATGCCATTGCCTGTGCCCAAGAGACCATGGACCCATATCTCTATGGATTTCATTTCCGATCTTCCTGTTTCTCAGAGAATGACCACCATCTGGGTAATTTGTGATAGGTTTTCCAAAATGATACATCTTGTGCCATTACCTAAGTTGCCTTCCTCCTCTGAATTGGTGCCGTTGTTCCTTCAGCACGTGGTTCGTTTACACGGCATTCCTGAGAACATTGTGTCTGACAGAGGAGTCCAGTTTGTTTCCAGATTTTGGAGGACTTTTTGTTCTAAACTGGGTGTTCAATTGTCTTTCTCCTCGGCATTTCATCCTCAGACCAATGGTCAAACTGAGAGAACAAACCAGACATTGGAGACTTATCTAAGATGCTTTGTGTCTGCTGATCAGGATGACTGGGTCTCTTTTTTGCCTTTGGCTGAGTTTGCTCTTAATAATAGGGCTAGCTCTGCTACTTTGATGTCTCCGTTTTTCTGTAATTCTGGGTTTCACCCTCGATTTTCTTCAGGACAGACGGAGGCTTCTGTCTGTCCAGGTGTTGACTCTGTTGTGGAGCGTATGCAACAGATTTGGGACCAGGTAGTAGAGAGGTTGTCCCTCTCTCAGGAGAAGGCCCAGCGGTTTGCTAACCGGCATAGGACTGATGGTCCTCGGTTTAAAGTGGGGGACTTGGTCTGGTTGTCCTCAAAGAATATTCCTATGAGAGTAGCATCTCCTAAATTTAAGCCTAGGTTCATTGGACCTTATAAGATCATGGAGATTATTAATCCTGTTTCTTTTCGTTTGCTTCTTCCAGGGACATTTAAGATCCATAACGTGTTCCACAAGTCCTTGTTGAAGAGGTTTTTTGAGCCAGTGGTTCCTGCTGCTGTGCCTCCTGACCCTGTTTTGGTTGAGGGCAATCTGGAGTATGTGGTTGAGAAAATATTGGATTCTCGTTTTTCTAGACGGAAACTCCAGTATTTGGTTAAATGGAGAGGTTATGGTCAGGAAGACAATTCTTGGGTGTTTGCTTCGGACATCCATGCTAGGAGACTTATCCGTGCGTATCATAGAACTCATCCTGACCGACCTGGTTGCTCAAATGAGGGTTCGGTGACCCCTCCTCAAGGGGGGGGTACTGTTGTGAATGGGTTTGAGATGAGTTCTGAGCAGAGGCTCCCTCTGGTGGTTACAAGCGGTGCTAGTGAAGATTGTGAGGACTGGGAATCAGGTGTTACTGACTGGTCTTATATAAGGGAGTCATTTTCCCATCAGGGTTGCCGGTGATCAATTGTTCTGGTCTGAATCCTTCATTCCAGTTTCCCTTGTAGCCTGCTGTGTCGTGTCTGCATCTCCTGCTTACAGATAAGACTTTTGCTTCTTTTGTGTTTGTGCTATATTTTTGCATTTTGTACTGCACTTCTTTGGGGGCCTTCAAGGTCCCCTCCGGGGGCTTCTGCCCTCTCAGTTTAGTTCAGCCACTGAGTTTTGTTCTTTTGCTTTTTCCAGTTTTTTCAGTGGCTGCTGTTTTGATTTTGTTACACCAGAGAACTAATTTAGGTGGTAGAGGTCGTGTGATCTCAGGTGATTTTGAAATTAGTAGAGTTGGTGCTTTTCAGGGTTTTCTGGGATTGCAGTAAGTACCCTTCCTATCCTTTTCTATTTAGATAGTTTGGGCCCCAGCGTTTGCTCATACTATTTTCTTTCTGTGTCAGTATTTCCTCTTGTCTAACCGCCATTACATGTTTGGGGGCTTTCTATTATCTTTGGGGTTCTGCTCCGGGGCAGATAGCTTTCCTGTTTCTGTCTTTAGGTGTAGTTAGTTTCTCAGGCTGTGACGAGGCGTCTAGGACCAACGTAGGAACGCTCCACGGCTGCCTCTAGTTGTGGTGGTTAGTCAGGGTACTGCAATCTCATAGATTCCAACTGCTCTGGTGTATTGCCTTTTTGCCTGCTCTCCTCAGCTACCGAAACATAACACCCCAGAATATCGGGACCGTATATAAGACCCAGAATATCGGGACTGCATATAACACCCCAGAATATCGGGACAGCATATAACACCCCAGAATATCGGGACAGCATATAACACCCCAGAATATCGGGACAGCATATAACACTCCAGAATATCGGGACCGCATATAACACCCCAGAATATCGGGACCGTATATAACATCCCAGAACATCGGGACCGTATATAACACCCCAGAATATCGGGTCTGTATATAACACCCCAGAATATCGGAACCGCATATAACACCCCAGATCATCGGGACCGCATATAACCCCCCAGAATATCGGGACCGTATATAACACCCCAGAACATCGGGACCGTATATAACACCCCAGAATATCAGGACCGTATATAACACCCCAGAATATCGGGACAGCATATAACACCCCAGAATATCGGGACGGCATATAACACCCCAGAATATCGGGACCGTATATAAACCCCAGAATATCGGGACAGCATATAACACCCCAGAATATCGGGACAGCATATAACACCCCAGAATATCGGGACCGCATATAACACCCCAGAATATCGGGACCGTATATAACACCCCAGAATATCGGACAGCATATAACACCCCAGAATATCGGGACAGCATATAACACCCAAGAATATCGGGACCGCATATAACACCCCAGAATATCGTGACGTATTGTCACGCTGTATAGCAGATATATATATATGTGATGACAGTAATCTATATCAAAAGGGCAACATACAATATAACATGCGCATAGATATATGATAACATAGAATTACCTGACAGAAAGTCCAGTGGGTCAATACGGAATCCGTTATACGCTGTCTCCGGCTAGAGGGTGACCGGGGTCTATGCTGACCCTAAACTGGGGTCCTAACTAATCCCTCTACCTGGAGGTACTGTTAAAGGTACAGAGGTCCAGGCCACCAGCGTAAACCCTGTCTCCTATCAATCCCTGCCAACTGTAATCTAGTCCTAAGAAGGACCCTGATTACCACCAAAGGGAATGAACAGGTAACGGTTAATGAACAGAAAGACATACAAGAAAGACAAGAAATAAAGTAAATAAAGTCTTACATACAACACTCACACACAGTAGGAACACCTAAGGTCTCAGAGATAAACTATAAGCTATAAGAGTAAAAACAACTAAGGAGCTCTTAGCTTAAGTATTCTCAGAACCGATCCAGTCTGCTAGACTACATAAAGGCTTTCACCGGCATCTAACAAGCAGACTGGCAGGTATATGAAGGAATCTAATTAGAACATAATCAAAAGCAGCGGGCGAGGCTGGACCTAGTCTTAGCAAAGAGCTAGGTAAAATTAACTCCCTCATTACCAAACACAAAGAAACAGCAACTCAGCTGTGAGAAGTCAGAGTGTGTAATCGCGACGATCCTTGTGGCGATACACCCATGACAGTACCCCCCCCTCTACGAGGGGACTCCGGACCCTCAGGGCCAGGTCTGCCCGGGTGGTTGTGTGAAAGGTCCGAACCAATCGATCTGCGTTAACATCAGACGCAGGGACCCACGTCCTCTCCACAGGACCATACCCCCTCCAATGAACCAAGTACTGAAGGGATCGGCGACTGAGACGTGAGTCAATGATTTTCGACCCATGAAATTCCACGTTATCATTGACCACCACTGAAGGCGGAGGTAGAGGTGACGGTATGACTGGTGCCACATACTTTTTAAGTAATGACTTGTGAAACACATTATGAATTTTAAACGTAGGAGGGAGGTCCAGACGAAATGCCACAGGATTAATTATGGAACTGATCCTGTACGGCCCGATGAATCTGGGACCCAACCTCCAGGAGGAAACTTTAAGTTTTATATTCCTGGTAGACAACCAAACTAGATCGTTCACCTTCAGATCTAGACCAGAAACTCTCCCCCTATCAGCCATCCGTTTGTAACGGTTCCCCGTAACCTTCAGTCTTAACCGTTCTGGAACTATCAGTCTCCCTGGAAGTCCCACCGGGGCGTCCCCTGAGCCCCCAATACCTCCCCCTCAAGCTCAGAGCATACAGCTGACACTACAACTCCCTCCTGAGGAATAGGAACCGGATCATCTGTCTTCCCGGCCCCTGGGAAAGTACGAGATAAGGCATCAGGAAGCAACTTTATTGAGCAGTCATATGCGCGATGAGGAGGTAACTCTTTACACCCCTCCTCTGAGAACATCTCCCCAAAGTCCTCCAGAAAAGGAGACAAAGTCCTAGGCACAACCGCACCGATGACCGTGCTCATGCAGTTATTCCTGCAAAATTCACCCCACTGGCTTATCTTTCCGGATTGCCAATCAATCACTGGGTTATGTTTAGCCAACCAAGGAAGTCCCAACACAATAGGAGTAGGTAGACCCTCCAACACATAACAAGACAATTGCTCTTTATGTCTTGCTCCTACTCGAAGATCTATGTTATGAACAGCTTGTACCAAGCTACCTTGACCGAGAGGTCTAGAATCAATAGAGACTATAGGGACCGGTTTGGCCAATACACTCAGTTGCATACCATGCACCTGGGCAAACCGAGCGTCCACCAGATTAGCCCCGGACCCACTATCAAGAAAAACAGAAATCCTCTCAGTTCTAGTACCAATCACCACCTCCGCAGGCACGAGAAACTGAGAGGGATTTGGGGACGAAATACACACTCCCAGGTTAACTCCTTTGCTCGAAGAGGCCCGGGATGGACACCCCCAACAAAATGTCTCTCTCTCCCGCAAAAGAAACACCTTCTAGTCTTGCGGTGCACCGCCAATTCCTTCCTACAAAAAGATGTCCCTCCCAACTGCATGGGTTCCTCAGAACAGACCAGGGGAACCTCAGTATAAGGGACTTTAGTAGTAGGTGGAGTCATCACGGGAGGCGGAGTTACCTCGCGTCTTCCCCGAATTCGTCTATCCATGCGAATAGCGAGGGCCATAGCAGCCTCCAGTGATGGAGGAGAATCATACTGAGCCTACACATCTTTTAATTTGTCAGACAACCCTTGACAAAACTGGCTCCTAAGAGCTGGGTCATTCCACTGAGTATCTGTTGCCCATCTACGGAACTCAGAAGAATATTCCTCCGCTGGACGATTTCCTTGCCGTATTTTACGCAACTTTGTTTCAGCAAGGGAAACTCGATCCGGATCATCATATACCAGACCCAGGGCAGTAAAAAATCGATCCACTGACTGGAGATCTGGGGAGCCTGGAGGAATAGAGAACGCCCAAGATTGAGGGTCCCCTTGTAAGAGCGAGATAACAATTCCCACCCTCTGCTCTTCACTCCCAGATGACCGAGGCCGCAGCCGAAAGTACAATTTACATGCCTCCCGGAAAGTAAAAAATTTGTCCCGCCCACCAGTGAACCTGTCCGGGAGATCAACCTTAGGTTCAGATCTGGTTTGCTCCGGGGGCAACAAAACCTTGGACTTAATGTCTGCAAACTCCATGGACAACCCCTGCAACTGCCGGGCCAGCTGGGCTACTGGATCCATGACAGCTGGAGAGAATCTTTTGTATGGCCGGTGAAAGCCTTTATGTAGTCTAGCAGACTGGATCGGTTCTGAGAATACTTAAGCTAAGAGCTCCTTAGTTGTTTTTACTCTTATAGCTTATAGTTTATCTCTGAGACCTTAGGTGTTCCTACTGTGTGTGAGTGTTGTATGTAAGACTTTATTTACTTTATTTCTTGTCTTTCTTGTATGTCTTTCTGTTCATTAACCGTTACCTGTTCATTCCCTTTGGTGGTAATCAGGGTCCTTCTTAGGATTAGATTACAGTTGGCAGGGATTGATAGGAGACAGGGTTTACGCTGGTGGCCTGGACCTCTGTACCTTTAACAGTACCTCCAGGTAGAGGGATTAGTTAGGACCCCAGTTTAGGGTCAGCATAGACCCCGGTCACCCTCTAGCCGGAGACAGCGTATGACGGATTCCGTATTGACCCACTGGACTTTCTGTCAGGTAATTCTATGTTATCATATATCTATGCGCATGTTATATTGTATGTTGCCCTTTTGATATAGATTACTGTCATCACATATATATATATATATCTGCTATACAGCGTGACACGTATATAACACTCCAGAATATCGGGACCGTATACAACACCCCAGAATATCGGGACCGTATATAACACCCCAGACTATCGGGACAGCATATAACACCCCAGAATATCGGGACCGTATATAACACCCCAGAACATCGGTACCGTATATAAGCACCCCAGAATATTGGGTCTGTATATAACACCCCAGAATATCGGAACCGCATATAACACCCCAGACTATCGGGACAGCATATAACACCCCAGAATATCGGGACCGTATATAACACCCCAGAACATCGGGACCGTATATAACACCCCAGTATATCAGGACCGTATACAACACCCAGAATATCGGGACCGCATATAACACCCCAGAATATCGGGACCGCATATAACACCCAGAATATCGGGACAGCATAAAACACCCCAGAATATCGGGACAGCATATAACACCCCAGAATATCGGGACCGCATATAACACCCAGAATATCGGGACCGTATATAACACCCCAGAATATCGGGACAGCATATAACACCCCAGAATATCGGGCCAGCATATAACACCCAAGAATATCGGGACCGCATATAACACCCCAGAATATCGGGACGTATATAAACCCCAGAATATCGGGACCGTATATAACACCCCAGAATATCGGGACCGTATATAACACCCCAGAATATCGGGACCGTATATAACACCCCAGAACATCGGGACAGCATATAACACTCCAGAGTATAAGGACCGTAAATAACACCCCAGAATATCGGGACTGTATATAACACCCCAGAATATCGGGACAGCATAATACACCCCAGAATATCGGGACTGTATATAACACCCCAGAATATCGGGACCGTATATAACACTGTGATGATACTGCAAGCTCCATTACTCGTGCTGTTCTAGAACTTTCCACATAGAACTATGACACCCATCGTTTTGCCAGCACAGAGCAAAGCCCCCTCCCTCTCTCTCTGCAGTTCACTCCTCTCATCCCTCCCACCTCAGGAATTCTTTAGGAATTTCCTTTGTCTCAAAACCCTGCAGAAAGATCCCATAGCCATTATGAGAATTCATTCTTTTGGTCATAACACGGTGGGAGCTTTCGCTAGAAGCACGAAAGCTACAGTTTTGAATCAGGCATCCATCAGGCGTCGTTCCGTGGTACTGGTGAACCCATAACTCCAACAGAACCAGAGAAATGGAATTCTCGGATGCACCATGAACTATCTCACCCAAGTTTGGGCTCATTTGAACAGTCATTTCAAAGTAAGATCATTGATAGGTCTGCCATTTGTGATGCACGTGCACATGGTCCGCCACACGGTAGCCCGGGGTATCATGGCTTGTGATCCCTCCGTGCCGCAAATGTGACGAAAACGCGCACACACACGACGGCTGCTGCTGTCCGACCCAGTCAACTGCAGGGATTTATAATTATCCCACTTAACACTTCGGAACTTGCAGCTCTCTGGCGCCCCCCTTACCCTCAGGTCAGTCAGGGAACTGCACCTAGGATAATTAGTCGCCAGACGGGCCACTTGGATGTGTGCTGGCTACTGGGCACGCTGCAGTGAGGGAATTATAATTACTCCGGGCCGCAGCCAGGCAATACACTTATAAAACCCGCTCTGTCACTGCCAACGCCACCCAATAGGCTAACACTTTACACCCCTTCTTTTAGCTGCCACCAGCTACGATTTACTTAATGAACAATTTATCAAGAGGGTCCGTAGCAACCCCAAAACAGTAGCGTAGTACTTCAGGCACGTGCAAATTCGTTTATAGAGCAGGAGAAACAAACTAATAATTTTATAGGTTTATTCCTTAAAAGGCAGGCAGTGCTTATAGTTTTTAAAAAAAGGTAACAAGCTGAGGCAATACAGTTATGTACAATACAGTTAGAAATAAAACAGGATTAAAGATGAAAATCACTTACATGGCACTTAGATCATTTACAGACAAGACAGGCTGGGGAGGAGCCACAGTCATAGTTCATTTGCAGATCTGTTTGTCACGTCATCACAGCCTGGAATGACTAAGGGGGGCTCACTGCAAGACTTATACATGTGGGCTGCTGACCTCACAAAAGGGGATGGTTTTCTGGCCACCTCCCCAGGCTACAAGTTATGGTTTGAGCTCTGAAAGATCATAAGGTTGATACCGCCTTCTGGGAAACTAGCAGAATAATGGCAGACCTATCTATGATCTTACTTTAAAATGACGGTTCAAATGAGACCAAACTTGGGTGAGATAGTTCATGGTGCATCCGAGAATTCCATTTCTCGGGTTCTGTTGGAGTTACGGGTTCACCAGTACCACGGGAACGATGCCTGTCGGACGCCGGATTCAAACCATAGTTTACGTATTTCTAAGATACGCTCCCACCGCGTTATTACCAAAAGAATGAATTCTCATAATGGCTACAGGATCTTTCTGCAGGGTTTGGGAAACAAAGAAGATTCCTAAAGAATTCCTAAGGTGGGAGGGATGAGAGATAGAGTGAGCTGTTCGTTCACACAGTGACTTGCAACAAACTGCAGGCACAGGGGGAGGAGAGGTGGCTTTGCTCTGTGCTGGTAAAATGCTGGGAGTCGTAGTTTTATGGGGAAGGTTCTAGAACAGCATAGGAAATGGAGCTTGCAGTATCATCACACCTCCCCCTCTTAGAGGGCGCTAAGGAGGCATGACCTGTCGGTAATCCGCCATGCGCACCTCAGCGGGTTCGCCACGTCGTGACAACCCATCAGCATTCCCATGATCGCTGCCTTTCTTGTGTTGTACGGCAAAATCATACTGCTGTAGGGCAAGGCTCCATCGTAGCAACCTACCATTGATTCCGGACACTGTGTGCAGCCAGCTCAGAGGGTTGTGGTCAGTGACCACCTTGAAGGTGCGCCCGTACATGTAGGGCTGCAAACGTTGCAGTGCCCACACCATGGCCAGGCACTCCTTCTCGATGGTGGAGTATGCCACTTCCCTCGGCAGAAGTTTCCGGCTCAGGTACAACACGGGGTGCTCCTGGTTCCCCGAATCAACCTGGCTGAGTACAGCACCGAGGCCAAATTCGCTGGTGTCAGTCTGTACCAGGAATGGCCGACTGCTGTCGACGGCTTTCAACACTGGAGAGCTGCACAGGGCTGTTTTCAAAGCTCGGAATGCCGCATCACAGCCATCTGTCCAGCTGACTGTTTGAGGTAGACCGCTCTTGGTGAGGTCCGTCACGTGTTTTGCAATGGTGCTATAGTTCGGTACGAAACGCCTATAGTACACTGCAGTGCCCAGGAAGGACTTCACCTGCTTTTTGGTCCTGGGGGTGGGCCGGGACACGATCACGTCCACTTTCTCGGGCTCTGGACTCATGGAACCCCCGCCTACCCGATGCCCCAGGTAGTGGACCTCCCTCATGCCCATCTGGCATTTTCCCGGCTTGATGGTCAGACCTGCTTGGCGAATACGCTTGAGCACCTCCTGGAGGTGCTGAAGGTGTTCCTCCCAGGTGGAACTGAAGACGGCAATGTCGTCCAGGTACGCCACAGCGTACTCCTCCAGTCCCTGAAGCAGGTGGTTGACCATCCGCTGAAAAGTGGCAGGGGCATTCTTCATGCCGAAAGGCATGACCGTGGACTCGTACAGTCCAAAAGGGGTGATAAAGGCATTGGCAGGTAACACATTCAGTTTCCCATCATCATCAACATCAACATCATGGTTAACGTTAACCTTATTATCAGATTGGGGAGGGGTGTCAGGGACATAGTATGCGACCATCCTCCCCAGATCAGTAGCCAGTAAAACATCAGTGGGCAGGTTTTCAGACACCCCCACTTCCTTCACCCCGCTCCCGGCACCCCAGTCAATGAAAACCCGGGCTATCGGCAAGGGGTAGTGGACGCCCCCAATCCCAGTGACAGTTAAGGTTTTCCCCGGAATCAACTATTCAGGGGCCGCCAGTTCGGGTTGGATGAGGGTTCGTTCAGCCCCGGTGTCCTTGAGGCCTGTAGCAAGACGGGCCCCCACGCGGACGGGCTGCACGTTGTCATCAACCCTCCCCACCACACCACCCACCAAAAGAACAGAGGCGTTGGGCCCGGAGGCCTTGGCTGGGGGGTTCTTCTGCCTCTCCGGACAGGTGGCGCTGATGTGTCCTGTCCGTTTACAGGAGAAACACTGGCGGGGGTCTGATGAAGGCCTGGCGCTGGCAAAGGGGATAGTGCCTTCAGAGTGACGGCTGGCAGGGGCACTGGGGTTGGTTGCAGGCTTACCCCCTCCCCAGCGGGCGGTGACGGGCTTCCGCACCTCAGGTTTCCGGTTGGCCTCATAGCTGTCGGCGATCCGTGCTGTTATGACCGCGTCCTCCGGTTCTCGGTCCAGGATGAACTGTCGGACCTCAGCTGGGCACAGATGCAGGAACTGGTCTTTGATCATCAGGTCCCTCAGCTCCTCAAAGGTGTCAACTGACAGTCCATGGATCCACTGGTCACAGTGGGTCCTGAGTAGTGTTGAGCATTCCGATACCGCAAGTATCGGGTATCGGCCGATATTCGCTGTATCGGAATTCCGATACTTAGTTCCGATATTTTTCCTATATCGTATACCGGAATCGGAAGTTCCCATAATTCTTTGAGAGGCACTGTGATTTTAGTCAGCCAATGAGGAATCCTATGAAGTGTGGGCACATCCTGTACTGCTGCGGTCATCTTAACTAATGGCATGGCTGTGATTGGCTGCTGAAATGATGTCAGAATGCACTATAAAAGGCGCCGCCGCCATTTTAGCGTCACTGTGCTGTGAACTCAGTTAGAGACAGAACGCTGTTCTGCTGACTTTGAGGGACAGTTAGACATTGCGATTTTGTGTACTGTGCTTTAGGCAGGCTAGTTTACCAACCGCTGTGTAAAGCTTCCTTTTGCCAGTGTTGTTTTAACAGCTCTGTGCAAGGTGTGTGTGTGAGACGCTGCAGTTTGCTCTGCATCCACCGCTGTTTGTAGGCATCTGCACGTGTCACTTACTGACTCTTTTTTTTATTTTATTTTGTGGAATTGGTGCCGCTCCATTATATTTGAAAAAAATCTAATCTATTAGTGTGACGCGCTTCCATCCGTATACAATACATTGGTTGCAAACACTATAGAAGTACAGAAAGGAGCCTTTCACAGATAGTGAACAGTTGTGTTTCAGTGTTCACTGCAGTCTGTGAGGTTTTGATTTTTTGAGTGCAGATCACGCTCCAGTTAGTTCTTCAACCACTGCTGGTTGTAGTCTGCAGAGCGTGTGTCACTGCCTCATCCTTCACATTTTTCTCTAATTGGTGCTGCTCCATTATATTTGAAAAAAATCTAATCTATTAGTGTGATGCGCTTCCATCCGTATACAATACATTGGTTGCAAACACTATAGAAGTACACAAAGGGGCCTTTCACAGCTACTGAACAGTTGTCTGCAGTGTTCACTGTAGTCTGTGAGCTTTTCATTTTTTGAGTGCAGATTACGCTCCAGTTAGTTCTTCAACCACTGCTGGTTGTAGTCTGCTGAGCGTGTGTCACTGCCTCATCCTTCACATTTTTCTCTAATTGGTGCTGCTCCATTATATTTGAAAAAAATCTAATCTATTAGTGTGACGCGCTTCCATCCGTATACAATACATTGGTTGCAAACACTATAGAAGTACACAAAGGGGCCTTTCACAGCTACTGAACAGTTGTCTGCAGTGTTCACTGCAGTCTCTGAGGAATAACCACACTTAGGCCTTATAACTTTTCTGACTTTCTTTATCAATCTACCAAGATGAAGAAGGCAGGGAGTAAGGCACGTGGTCGTGGCCGTGGAGTTTCAGCAGGGAGAGGACGTGGGGATTCTGTGGCTGCTGCCGCACCCAGTGACACAGCATCCACCAGTTTTCCCCGTGAGCGTTCCTTTATGCGCACTTTTGTAGGAGATCGGCGTACCCCCCTGCTGCGGGAAGAACAAATTGAAGCCGTTGTTGGTTGGATGGCAGCCAATGCATCGACTTCAATTGCTTCCACCTCCTCTCAGGACCACAGCACTGTTGAACAACCATCTGTCTCTTCACCGCCTGCCAAATTGCCCAGGCAGTCAGAGAGCTCTGTAAAGGAGCCAGCTGAGTCTCTGCTTCTGTTCTCAGAATCTGTTGGCTTGCAAACAGGGGCCCAGCCAAGCAGCATTCTGGAATGTGAAGAAGAGGCAGTATGCAGTGATGCGCAACAGCTGTGTCTCTCTGAATCTGAAGAGGCGGGTGAGCCAGTGCCGATGGTCAGCACACCGCAGAACGCATCTGATGATGATGAGACTCAGGTGCCAGTTTCTGTTGAGCATGGTGCTGGCCAGACCACCCAACAGCAGCAGGTGTTGGAAGAGGGTAGTGGAGATGATGAGGTCCAAGACCCAACATGGCGTGAGGAACAGGAAGGTGGTGGTAGCAGCTCTGAGGAAGAGATTGCCCCAACGGTCCAAACAGTAGGGAGAGGTAGGCTGCAGATTCGGTTGCCTGTAGCCTCCAGTTTGGCACCCGTTCGTAGCAGTTCTCTTCCAACAGCCAAAACGGGCGCTCCCAGGACTTGCACTGCGTGGTCCTTTTTTGACACACTTGCAGATGATATTTGCTATGTCAAATGCAAGCTGTGTAATCAAAATGTAAAAAGAGGTAAAAGTGTCAGTAACCTTAATACCACAAATATGTGGAAACATGTGCGGTCAAAGCACGTGGTTGAGTTACAAAGACACACTGGAGATGTAGGCCAACCTACAGCAGCACCTACATCTTCAGCTCGTGTTGGAGCCTCTTCCTCCAGCTCTCACACAGCTGGTTCGGCTTCCTCACAGGATCGCCATGGAAGAACCTCTGTCACTGTTGTCCAGAGACCCAGTGTTATTCCACCCACAGCTGCAAGTTCCCTGTCATCCTCACACTCCCAGGCCACAAAACAGCCATCGGTAGCACAGGCATGGGATAAAAGACGGCCATACTTGGCAAACCATCCACGAGCACAGGCTCTGAATGCTGGCATTGCAAAACTCCTGTCCCTTGAAATGCTGTCATTCAGGCTGGTGGAGACTGACAGTTTCCGTAACTTAATGGCATTGGCAGTCCCACAATACCATGTGCCCAGCCGATTTTATTTCAGCAGGCAAGCCGTCCCTAGTCTGCAAAAGCATGTTGAGGGAAAAATTAAACATGTGCTACTAAACGCCGTCAGTAGCAAGGTCCACCTGACCACCGATGCGTGGACCAGTACCCATGGCCAGGGACGATACCTTTCCCTCACTGCCCATTGGGTCAATGTTGTGGAGCCGGGTACAGATCTTGCGAGTGGCGCTGTACGTGTTCTGCCAACTCCAAGGATTGCAGGAATCAAGTCTGTCCACATTGACTCCTCCTCCTACTCCAGTTCCTCAGAATCATCGCTGCAGGAGCCGTCACGGTCTACCTCCACATGGACCCGTGAACGCTTACCTGTTGCGACCGATATGAGCACAGCCGTGGCCAAACGTCAACAGGCCGTCCTGAAATTAATTTCCATGGGGAATCGAAGCCACACAGCGCAGGAGCTCTGGAATGCCATCAAGCAGGAGAGCGACGTGTGGTTTTTGCCAGCGAATCTCCAGCCAGGCTTGGTAGTGTGTGACAATGGCCGAAATCTGGTGGCAGCTCTGGGCCTTGGCAACCTCACTCACATACCATGTCTGGCACATGTGCTCAACTTGGTCGTGCAGAGTTTTTTGAGGGACTATCTGGATCTTGATGCACTGCTGCACAAGGTCCGCCTAGAGTGCGCTCACTTGCGACGTTCCAGCATGGCCAGATCGCGCATTGCAGCTCTGCAACGCAGATTTCGCCTTCCTGAACATCGCATCATATGTGACGTACCCACCAGGTGGAATTCCACGTTACATATGTTGGAGCGGTTGTGTGAGCAGCAGCCAGCAGTAATGGAGTATCAGCTGCATCAGGCGCAATCAACTCGCAATTTGCGCCGTTCACACTTCACCACTACTGAGTGGGCCTCTATGAAGGACATCTGCCACGTTTTGCGTGCATTTGATGAGTCAATGCGGATGGCGAGTGCAGATGATGCACTAGTCAGCCTGACTGTCCCCTTATCTGCCTGCTTCAAAAAACACTGCAAGCACTAAGGGATGAGGTTTTGGTAGAGGTGGAGATGAGGAGTCACAAATTCCATCACCTTCTGGACAGTCAGCGCAACGTGGTTCCTCACAAAGGGCTGGGCATGGCTCACTTTGTGAGGAGGATGAGGAGGAGTCAATGGAGGAGGAAGACATCGCTCCAGAGGGAGGTACACAACGCTCTAGTCAGTATGTAGAGCGAGGGTGGGGTGATGCAGAGCAGGCAGAGATGAGCCTCTTGCAGGGGACAGCGTTTCTTGGCCAGTTGGGAGTCTGCAGCACATGGTTGATTTCATGCTGCAGTGCCTGAGAAACGACCGCCGCATCGCCCACATTCTCACCACGTCTGATTATTGGGTGTACACCCTCCTAGACCCTCGCTACCGGGACAACTTACAAAGCCTCATCACACCGTTGAAAGGGGAGCATAAAATGCGGAGTACCAAGACACACTGTGCAATCCATAATGTTCTCCATTCCAGCCGAGAGCACTGCTGCTGCTACTGCTTTACAAAGTAGCTCTGTGGTCGAGGCAGTGGAGACAGCTCTGCAAAAAGAGGGAGCACAAGCAGCGCCTCTGCACAGGGCAAGACCAGTATGTTCCAAATGTGGCGAAGTTTTGTGACAGCGCCACAAATGTCTACACCATCCGAGACGGCTCCAGTCAGCAGGAGGCAACGTTTCTGTAAGATGGTGACAGACTACATGTCTTTCCCTCTCAGTGTACTCCCAGATGGCTCTTCCCCATTCAAGTTTTGGGTCTCTAAGCTGGATACATGGCCAAAGCTTAGCCAGTATGCATTGGAGGTGCTGGCTTGCCCTGCTGCCAGTGTATTATCGGAGCGCGTCTTTAGTGCTGCAGGTGGTGTACTAACAGACCGTTGCATGCGACTATCCTCCGATAATGTAGACCGGCTTACTTTTCTGAAAATGAACAAGGCATGGATCTCGCCAGAATTTGTCTGTCCGTTTTCAGATTAAATAACTGGTTCGCAACGTTATCCATGTCTCCTGTTATGTTCATCTTTCTACCACCTGAACTCTACTCCCTGGGCTACAACACTGCCAGTTGCTGCTCAGAAGTGTCGTGTCCACAGACCAATACACAAGCTATAGTGTTAGTGGGGTTCAGTAATGCCAGCTGTTCCCCTGCTGTGTGTCCGGCAAGAAGTCTCCTGTTCCCTACACATGCACAGAAAAACCCATGTCGAACATGCTCCAAATAGGGAAGAGCCGTCACCCTGATTGTTATGCTTAAAACAGGAAATTGTGAAGTTTTGCAGGCCTAGAATGATAAATTTTTATGACAAATATGGACAAATAATAATTTGTCATCACAGCGCATATTTGCACATGTCTATTAGAAATGGTAACAAAAACTAAAACATAGTCTTCACTTTTTGAAATTAATGCATAAAAGTACATTTCATACTTATCAATTAATGCTTTTTAAGGAACTTTATCTGTACCTGTAAGATAATGCAGTCAATGGATGTACGAATCATAAAATCCTCATCTCATCATCACGAGTTTTATTTATGACAGACATTATAAAATACACATACTGATGCCAACTGTAACTTCACACACCATATATGAAATGGCCAGCATCTAAACCTGGTAATAATGTGCAATAATAAATTATTACATCTAGAAAGTGCATCATGCATACTGACAATAGGTAGTTATACCTGCAAGTGCTGTTGAAACAACCACAACAGATATAAATTAATAATGGTATATAGGTATCACAGTGCATAGTTACTCATGGACAATGTCGATGTAATACTGTACCTCAATAAAGTCAGCGTCAACCATTATGCTTGTTAGTCTTGTAGATTGTTAAAGAGGGAACGGTCTTTTTTTGTTGGTCATAGGTGGAGTATTAGACAGTAAATGATTACTGCTGTCGTATTTTTGGCGTCCCTAGGGCACAATAACGTCACATTTTATAGAGTCATCTAATTGACACATGCTACCCTACCCTACGCGTGACAGTAGGAAGGTAGTGTTGACGGATAAAGCCTTGCGCAACCAGACATGCTTTTACCCTCTTCAACACTGTACAAGCAAAAAATGCATGATTGCAGCCGCAGACTTTATGGACGTACAGTATAACATCGCCATTACCCATCAGAGGCTGTCCACTGTCTGATACAGACATAGAATATACCTTTGCTATCCGCAGCCTTTGTTTCACCTACACTTGCAGGCACACACTTAAATTGTGACAATGCATTATGTTTTTTTAAATGGTTTATTTTTATCGTACATTATTGTGTCATCACATTGATGAGTCCATGCTGGACATGTCATACATGCTGTACAAAGTAACGATTTTATTAACTTAAATAATTGAAATGTCTGTGACTGTCACATCTAAATTGCAATGATGATGATGATGAGTGACTATTACAAAATCCATTGTCTTCACTATGTATGGTTTAACATAGCGTTCCTTAAGCATTATTCATAAATACAAAAATGGACTTTTATTCTTAAATTTACAACACTATATTTTGTAACCAATTTTTTGGGTGGTGTGTTGTTCCATTTCTTGTTGGCATGTGCATATATGCGTTTATATTTGCAGTGTCTTTATTTTTATTCTTGAAGTTAGGAAACATGTGTATCTTCGTACCGTGTTAGCCAGTAGATAGAAAAATATTTAGACTTGAGAGTCCGCAGTGGTTGATACCTTTTAATGGATAACTGAAAAGATGGTAACAAATTGCAAGCTTTCGAGGCTACTCACGTCTCTTCATCAGGCAAAGACTAAAACAAAAAATGAAGCATCACATATTTCTATACACAACAGGACACAGGAATAGTGCAATAGGTAAGACAAGTAAGTGACGTGTAGCAGAACTGTCATTATCACAGAGGGATGAACATAAATATTGGAACAGTTCCTAGATAAGGATAGAAAGTTTTATTGCCCTCTGATTGGGGTCTGGTTTTGTGTTTTCATGCCCCTGGAAGGGCAGAGACGCAGATTCCTTAATTGATATAGAATGACATAAATCCGTGTGATCTATTCATTCCATCACTAACAGTGTCAAAGGTCATGATGAGCTTATATTCTGAAACCTTTGTATCTTTCTCATATTTGAAGTTATATTTTAATACCAGTAATTCCATATCCATCATGCTATGACCGGGCATACAAAAGTGTTTTGCCACAGGTAAATCCATTATTTTTTCTCTTATTGTGTGGCGCTGATAATTCATCCTTGTTCTCATTTTTTGGCCGGTCTCCCCTCACTTGTCCCTCCCTCACTTGTCTTACCTATTCCTGTGTCCTGTTGTGTGTAGAAATATGTGATTCTTCATTTTTTGTTTTAGTCTTAGCCTGATGAAGACATATCAAAAAACTGACCGGCACATCCAAACTTAGATTCAGTGTGAACAGGTGCTAAACCTAGAGTCACCAACTCATATACATACAAGAAGAAAAGGTAGCACACTGTAGCGCTATAGCTTGCAAACACGAAATATGAAAAATGAATTACATCATTACCTTAGAAATATGAAAAATTGAGAAGTCTTAGCGCATAAGATGGCCAAATTATGTGAGCCTGATAGCCACGTCAAGGCTCTTCTCGTATATCAGGTCCCTAACTAATGCCTATCCTCGCTTAGAAAAGTCTGTCTGCATGGGAACCTATGAATCCTCTTTTCAGACTAAAATCTACATCTCTGTGGAGGGGTGATGAACCTGCTGTAATTAAAAGGCCTGTGACCACCAGGTGGAGTGCTCAGGCAGAAGGTAAATGAATACATATCAAAAAACTGACCGGCACATCCAAACTTAGATTCAGTGTGAACAGGTGCTAAACCTAGAGTCACCAACTCATATACATACAAGAAGAAAAGGTAGCACACTGTAGCGCTATAGCTTGCAAACACGAAATATGAAAAATGAATTACATCATTACCTTAGAAATATGAAAAATTGAGAAGTCTTAGCGCATAAGATGGCCAAATTATGTGAGCCTGATAGCCACGTCAAGGCTCTTCTCGTATATCAGGTCCCTAACTAATGCCTATCCTCGCTTTAGAAAAGTCTGTCTGCATGGGAACCTATGAATCCTCTTTTCAGACTAAAATCTACATCTCTGTGGAGGGGTGATGAACCTGCTGTAATTAAAAGGCCTGTGACCACCAGGTGGAGTGCTCAGGCAGAAGGTAAATGAATACATATCAAAAAACTGACCGGCACATCCAAACTTAGATTCAGTGTGAACAGGTGCTAAACCTAGAGTCACCAACTCATATACATACAAGAAGAAAAGGTAGCACACTGTAGCGCTATAGCTTGCAAACACGAAATATGAAAAATGAATTACATCATTACCTTAGAAATATGAAAAATTGAGAAGTCTTAGCGCATAAGATGGCCAAATTATGTGAGCCTGATAGCCACGTCAAGGCTCTTCTCGTATATCAGGTCCCTAACTAATGCCTATCCTCGCTTTAGAAAAGTCTGTCTGCATGGGAACCTATGAATCCTCTTTTCAGACTAAAATCTACATCTCTGTGGAGGGGTGATGAACCTGCTGTAATTAAAAGGCCTGTGACCACCAGGTGGAGTGCTCAGGCAGAAGGTAAATGAATACATATCAAAAAACTGACCGGCACATCCAAACTTAGATTCAGTGTGAACAGGTGCTAAACCTAGAGTCACCAACTCATATACATACAAGAAGAAAAGGTAGCACACTGTAGCGCTATAGCTTGCAAACACGAAATATGAAAAATGAATTACATCATTACCTTAGAAATATGAAAAAATTGAGAAGTCTTAGCGCATAAGATGGCCAAATTATGTGAGCCTGATAGCCACGTCAAGGCTCTTCTCGTATATCAGGTCCCTAACTAATGCCTATCCTCGCTTTAGAAAAGTCTGTCTGCATGGGAACCTATGAATCCTCTTTTCAGACTAAAATCTACATCTCTGTGGAGGGGTGATGAACCTGCTGTAATTAAAAGGCCTGTGACCACCAGGTGGAGTGCTCAGGCAGAAGGTAAATGAATACATATCAAAAAACTGACCGGCACATCCAAACTTAGATTCAGTGTGAACAGGTGCTAAACCTAGAGTCACCAACTCATATACATACAAGAAGAAAAGGTAGCACACTGTAGCGCTATAGCTTGCAAACACGAAATATGAAAAATGAATTACATCATTACCTTAGAAATATGAAAAATTGAGAAGTCTTAGCGCATAAGATGGCCAAATTATGTGAGCCTGATAGCCACGTCAAGGCTCTTCTCGTATATCAGGTCCCTAACTAATGCCTATCCTCGCTTTAGAAAAGTCTGTCTGCATGGGAACCTATGAATCCTCTTTTCAGACTAAAATCTACATCTCTGTGGAGGGGTGATGAACCTGCTGTAATTAAAAGGCCTGTGACCACCAGGTGGAGTGCTCAGGCAGAAGGTAAATGAATACATATCAAAAAACTGACCGGCACATCCAAACTTAGATTCAGTGTGAACAGGTGTTAAACCTAGAGTCACCAACTCATATACATACAAGAAGAAAAGGTAGCACACTGTAGCGCTATAGCTTGCAAACACGAAATATGAAAAATGAATTACATCATTACCTTAGAAATATGAAAAATTGAGAAGTCTTAGCGCATAAGATGGCCAAATTATGTGAGCCTGATAGCCACGTCAAGGCTCTTCTCGTATATCAGGTCCCTAACTAATGCCTATCCTCGCTTTAGAAAAGTCTGTCTGCATGGGAACCTATGAATCCTCTTTTCAGACTAAAATCTACATCTCTGTGGAGGGGTGATGAACCTGCTGTAATTAAAAGGCCTGTGACCACCAGGTGGAGTGCTCAGGCAGAAGGTAAATGAATACATATCAAAAAACTGACCGGCACATCCAAACTTAGATTCAGTGTGAACAGGTGCTAAACCTAGAGTCACCAACTCATATACATACAAGAAGAAAAGGTAGCACACTGTAGCGCTATAGCTTGCAAACACGAAATATGAAAAATGAATTACATCATTACCTTAGAAATATGAAAAATTGAGAAGTCTTAGCGCATAAGATGGCCAAATTATGTGAGCCTGATAGCCACGTCAAGGCTCTTTTCGTATATCAGGTCCCTAACTAATGCCTATCCTCGCTTTAGAAAAGGGACCTGATATACGAGAAGAGCCTTGACGTGGCTATCAGGCTCACATAATTTGGCCATCTTATGCGCTAAGACTTCTCAATTTTTCATATTTCTAAGGTAATGATGTAATTCATTTTTCATATTTCGTGTTTGCAAGCTATAGCGCTACAGTGTGCTACCTTTTCTTCTTGTATGTATATGAGTTGGTGACTCTAGGTTTAGCACCTGTTCACACTGAATCTAAGTTTGGATGTGCCGGTCAGTTTTTTGATATGTATTCATTTACCTTCTGCCTGAGCACTCCACCTGGTGGTCACAGGCCTTTTAATTACAGCAGGTTCATCACCCCTCCACAGAGATGTAGATTTTAGTCTGAAAAGAGGATTCATAGGTTCCCATGCAGACAGACTTTTCTAAAGCGAGGATAGGCATTAGTTAGGGACCTGATATACGAGAAGAGACTTGACGTGGCTATCAGGCTCACATAATTTGGCCATCTTATGCGCTAAGACTTCTCAATTTTTCATATTTCTAAGGTAATGATGTAATTCATTTTTCATATTTCGTGTTTGCAAGCTATAGCGCTACAGTGTGCTACCTTTTCTTCTTGTTAGCCTGATGAAGAGACCTGAGTAGTCTCGAAAGCTTTGAATTTGTTACCATATTTTCAGTTAGCCATTAAACGGTATCAACCACAGAGGACTCTCAAGTATAAATATTTTTCTATTCTTGGAATTGAAATTCATCATTTTATTGTCCTAGTAAAACTTCATTTATTCTTGTTTGAAGTACATACATTTGCAATGGCCACGTAACAAGGCAATAACTCAATATTTTATGCCTACACCCTCCTTGACCCTGGGCTTCCACACCGCCAGTTGCTGCTCAGAAGTGTTAGATGCACAGATGAAAACAATCGCTGATGTGTTTGTGGGGTTCAGTAACGCCTGCTGTTCCCCTGCTGTGTGTCTGGCAAAAATTACTGCTGCTAACTACAACTTCAACTTCAAACATCTCATACTAGGCCTCTGCCTACACCCTCCTTGACCCTGGGCTTCAACACCGCCAGTTGCTGCTCAGAAGTGTAAGATGCACAGATGAAAACAATCGCTGATGTGTTTGTGGGGTTCAGTAACGCCTGTTGTTCCCCTGCTGTGTGTCTGGCAAAAATTACTGCTGCTAACTACAACTTCAACTTCAAACATCTCATACTAGGCCTCTGCCTACACCCTCCTTGACCCTGGGCTTCAACACCGCCAGTTGCTGCTCAGAAGTGTTAGATGCACAGATGAAAACAATCGCTGATGTGTTTGTGGGGTTCAGTAACGCCTGCTGTTCCCCTGCTGTGTGTCTGGCAAAAATTACTGCTGCTAACTACAACTTCAACTTCAAACATCTCATACTAGGCCTCTGCCTACACCCTCCTTGACCCTGGGCTTCAACACCGCCAGTTGCTGCTCAGAAGTGTTAGATGCACAGATGAAAACAATCGCTGATGTGTTTGTGGGGTTCAGTAACGCCTGCTGTTCCCTGCTGTGTGTCCGGCAAAAATTACTGCTAGCTAGTAGCTACCTAATCATGTTGAAAAAAACATGACATGTCAAAGTGTGTAGTGCTACACATAGATATGAGGCTACACCCTGATTTCTAAGCTGTAAACATTTGAAACGTCAGCTTTAAAACCATAAAATGATTAGTCTTTGTCACAAATCTGTAACAAAATAATTGTGACATTTTATTACAGATATGCACATGTCGAAAACAAATGCAAACACAAAAGCCTACTTATGCTATAGGATACTGATAGTCAACCTTGTCACTCCATAGCTTAGACAAATCCAACTCACATCATGACTCAAATGCTGCAATGTTGGAAGTGCATAATGTGGGTTGAACTTTGACAACTGCTGCAGTGCGAAGGTTATACTTCAGTGTTCTTGCCTTTTAAATAAAAGCATACAAGTAAATATAATAATCCAATGTTGATTAAGGGACGTGATGTACACCTGTAATATTGTGCAAACAATGCATGTAGGAATAGTCCTCTTCAACATTACTTATATTTGTGTCATTTTAAAAAATACATATTTGATTAGAAAGTTAACAGCCCATATCATAAAGGTCCTTCATGTAAACATGATAATCGCTAACAAAAATCATGCATTACCTTGTTAAAGTCAATAGTGCATAGTCACAATAGCAAAATATATACCTGTAAGTGGTGCTGAAAGAACGACAACTGATAGAATAGGTGAATGATATCTATTTATCAGACTGAATAGCGACACCTGTACAATGTTGATATAATACTGTACCTTAACAAAACAACTGTGTCACACCTCACACTCGTTTTTCTTGTACCTTGTTATGTAATAGGGCACATGCGTGTATGTTTCATCATAGGTGCATGTTTACTGAGTAAAGCAGTCATGACAACGCCTTTGTGTTGTCGGTACGCTTGCGATGATGAACGATGCGCACCGTGAATGTTAGTCTGCGTCATAAGACGTACAGACGCTCCAATACCCAACGCGTCACAGCAGGAAGCCAGTCTGTGCGTCCAAACAAAGGCGCAACCATTAGTGTTGAGCATTCCGATACCGCAAGTATCGGGTATCGGCCGATATTCGCGTTATCGGAATTCCGATACTTAATTCCGATACTTTTTCAATATCGTATACCGGAATCGGAAGTTCCCATAATTCTTTGAGAGGCAATGTGATTTTAGTCAGCCAATGAGGAATCCTACGAAGTGTGGGCACATCCTGTAATGCTGCGGTCATCTTAACTAATGGCATGGCTGTGATTGGCTGCTGAAATGATGTCAGAATGCACTATAAAAGGCGCCGCCGCCATTTTAGCGTCACTGTGCTGTGAATTCAGTAAGGGACAGAACGCTACTCTGCTGACTCTGAGGGACAGTTAGAGATTGCGATTTAGTGTACTGTGCTGTAGGCAGGCTATCACCAACCGCTGTGTAAAGCTTCCTTTTGCCTGCAGTGTTGTTTTAACAGCTCTGCAAGGTGTGTGTGAGTGCAGGTGACGCTGCAGTTTGCTCTGCATCCAACGCTGTCTGTAGGCATCTGCACGTGTCACTCACAGACTCTTTTTTTTTTTCTTTAGTGTAATTCTAGCTGCTCCATTCAATAGAAATTATAGTGTGATGCGCTTCCATCCGTATCCAATAAATTGGTTGCAAACACTATAGAAGTAGACAAAGGAGTAGCCTTTCACAGATTGTGGACAGTTGTGTTTCAGTGTTCACTTCAGTCTGTGTTTTTTATTTTTTGAGTGCATATCACGCTCCAGTTACTTGTTCAAGCACTGCTGCTTGTACTCTGCTGAGCGTGTCTCAGTGCCTCATCCTTTTCATTTTTCTCCAATTGGTGCTTCTCCATTATATTTGAAAAAAATCTAATCTATTAGTGTGACGCGCTTCCATCCGTATACAATACATTGGTTGCAAACACTATAGAAGTAGACAAAGGAGTAGCCTTTCACAGATTGTGGACAGTTGTGTTTCAGTGTTCACTGCAGTCTGTGTTTTTTTTTTTTTGAGTGCACATCACGCTCCAGTTACTTGTTCAAGCACTGCTGCTTGTACTCTGCTGAGCGTGTCTCAGTGGCTCATCCTTTTCATTTATCTCCAATTGGTTCTGCTACATTCCATTTAAAATAAATCTAATCTATTAGTGTGACGCGCTTCCATCCGTATACAATACATTGGTTGCAAACACTATAGAAGTAGACAAAGGAGTAGCCTTTCACAGATTGTGAATAGTTGTGTTTCAGTGTTCACTGCAGTCTGTGAGGTATTTTTTTTTTTTTTTTTTTTTAAATGCAGATCACGCTCCATTTACTTCTTCAACCACCGCTGCGTGTACTCTGCTGAGTGTCTGTCACTGGCTCATCCTTGTCATTTTCTAAAATTGGTGCTGCTTTATTCTATTTAAAATAATTCAAATCTATTACAGTGACGTGCTTCCATCCGTATACAATACATTGGTTGCAAACAATATAGAAGTACACAAACGGGCCTTTCACAGCTACTGAACATGGGTTTTTAATTTTTAACTAAAATATGTATTTTTTCAAATGACACAAATATAAGTAATGTTGAAGAGGAATAGTCCTACATCCATTGTTTGCACAATATTACAGGTGTACATCATGTCCCTTAATCAACAATGTATTATTATATTTACTTGTATGCTTTTATTTAAAAGCCAAGAACACAGAAGGATAACCTTCGCACTGCAGCTGTTGTCAAAGTTCAACCCACATTATGCACTTCCAACATTGCAGCATTTGAGGCATGATGTGAGTTGGATTTGTCAAAGTTATGGAGTGAGAAGGTTCACCATCAGTACCCTATAGCATAAGTATGCTTTTGTGTTAGCATTTGTGTTAGACATGTGGATATCTGCCATAATATGTCACAATTATTTAGTTACAGATTTGTTACCAACACTAATCATTGAATGGTTTTAAATTTGACGTTTCACTTGTTTACAGCTTAGAAATAAGGGTGTAGCCTGATATCTATGTGTAGCACTAGCCACTTTAACATGTCATGTTTTTTTCAACATGTGTAGCTAGGTAGCAGTATTTTTTGCTGGACACACAGCAGGGGAACAGCAGGCGTTACTGAACCCCACAAACACATCATAGATTGTTTTGATCTGTGCATCCAACACTTCTGAGCCCAGGGTCAAGGAGGGTGTAGCCTGAGGCCTAGTATGAGATGTTTGAACTTTAATTTGAACTTTAATTTGGAGTTAGCAGCATTAATTTTTGTCAGACACGCAGCAGGGGAACAGCAGGCGTTACTGAACCCCACTATCACTATAGCTTGTGTATTGGTCTGTGGACACGACACTTCTGAGCAGCAACTGGCAGTGTTGTAGCCCAGGGAGTATAGCTCAGGTGGTAGAAAGATGAACATAACAGGAGACATGGAAAACGTTGCCAACCAGTTAGTTAATCTGAAACTGGACAGGCAAATTCAGGCGAGATCCATGCCTAGTTCATTTTCAGAAAAGTAAGCCGTTCTACATTATCGGAGGATAGTCGCATGCAACGGTCTGTTAGTACACCACCTGCAGCAGTAAAGACGCGCTCCGATAATACACTGGCAGCAGGGCAAGCCAGCACCTCCAATGCATACTGGCTAAGCTCTGGCCATGTATCCAGCTTAGAGACACAAAACTTGAATGGGGAAGAGCCATCTGGGAGTACACTGAGAGGGCAAGACATGTAGTCTGTCACCATCTTACGGAAATGTTGCCTCCTGCTGACTGGAGCCGTCTCGGATGGTGTAGACATTGGTGGCGCTGCCACAAAAATTCGACACATTTGGAACATACTGTTCTTGCCCTGTGCAGAGGCGCTGCTTGTGCTCCCTCTTGTTGCAGAGCTGTCTCCACTGCCTCGACGCACAGAGCTGCTTTGTAAATCAGTAGCAGCAGCAGCTCTCGGCTGGAATGGAGAACATTATGGATTGCACCAGTGTGTCTTGGTACTTCCGCATTTTACGCTCCCGGTTCAACGGTGTGATGAGGCTTTGTAAGTTGTCCCGGTAGCGAGGGTCTAGGAGGGTGTACACCCAATAATCAGACGTGGTGTGAATGTGTTCGATGCGGCGGTCGTTTCTCAGCCACTGCAGCATGAAATCAACCATGTGCTGCAGACTCCCAACTGGCCAAGAAACGTTGTCCCCTGCAAGAGGCGTCATCTCTGCCTGCTGTGCATCACCCCACCCTTGGTCTACATACTGACTAGAGCATTGTCTACCTCCCTCTGGAGCGATGTCTTCCTCCTCCATTGACTCCTCCTCATCCTCCTCACAAAGTCCTTCAAATACATATAAATTTACAAAATTTAAAACTCAAAATTTAAAAACTTTGTATCATAATTCTGTAACATCAGTTTATGGAAACACAATAGCATTACAAAAGGATAGACAAAAAATGTACATTATGTGCTTTGTAAATACATTAAAAGTTTGTAATGGTTATGAAAATATAGACAGCGACTCTGGAGGTTCAATTGTTGATACAGCATGGTACTTTGAAAGTCCTCCAGCCCTTTGTGAGGAACCACGTTGCGCTGACTGTCCAGAAGGTGATGGAATTTGTGACTCCTCATCCTCCACCTCTTCCAAAACCTCATGCCTTAGTGCTTGCAGTGTTTTTTGAAGCAGGCAGATAAGGGGGACAGTCAGGCTGACTAGTGCATCATCTGCACTCGCCATCCGCGTTGACTCATCAAACGCACGCAAAACGTGGCAGATATCCTTCATAGAGTTATTCGCCACTCATTACACTGGCAGTGGCTGCCCATTCATTATAGGATCCAATTCTAATTACTGGTTCTCACCAACAAAGCTCTCCACAGCGCAGCACCCCCCTACATCTCCTCCCTTATTTATATTTATCGGCCTAACCGACTGCTGCACTCTGCAAACGACCTTCGACTAACCTCTGCACTAATCCGTACCTCCCACTCCCAACTCCAAGACTTCTCCTGCGCTGCGCCAATCCTCTGGAATGCTCTACCCCAAGAAATTAGGACTATCCGCAATTTGGATGGTTTCAGGCGCTCCCTCAAAACACATTTGTTCACAGTGGCCTATCACATTCACTAATCAAAGTCATTCTATGTGTAATTCTGTGTGTGTAGCCCATTCACTATCTCCATGCATCCCTCACTCCCTTAAAATGGCTGGACCATCATTGTAAAAACACCATTGTATATAAACACCTGTACTTTGTATCTCCCCCACCTCATTGTAGATTGTAAGCTTTCACCAGCAGGGGCGGCTGATTTTGCTTTAATTATTGTATTGTTAACGTTGTTACTTATGACTGTGTTTTGAAACTGTTAAACTGTAAAGCACTGCGGAATATTCTGGCGCTATATAAATAAATAATATTATTATTCTTATTATAGAGGCCCACTCAGTAGTGGTGAAGTGTGAACGGCGCAAATTGCGAGTTGACTGCGCCTGATGCAGCTGATACTCCATTACTGTTGGCTGCTGCTCACACAACCGCTCCAACATATGTAACGAGGAATTCCACCTGGTGGGTACGTCACATATGATGCGATGTTCATGAAGGTGAAATCTGCGTTGCAGAGCTGCAATCAGCGATCTGGCCATGCTGGAACGTCGCAAGTGAGCGCACTCTAGGCGGACCTTGTGCAGCAGTGCATCAAGATCCGGATAGTCCCTCAAAAAACTCTGCACGACCAAGTTGAGCACATATGACAGACATGGTATGTGAGTGAGGTTGCCAAGGCCCAGAGCTGACACCAGATTTCGGCCATTGTCACACACTACCAAGCCTGCCTGTAGATTCTCTTCCAAAAACCACACGTCGCTCTCCTGCTTTATGGCATTACAGAGCTCCTGCGCTGTGTGGCTAAGATTCCCCATGGAAATTAATTTCAGGACGGCCTGTTGACATTTGGACACGGCTGTGCTCATATCGGTCGCAACAGGTAAACGTTCACGGGTCCATGTGGAGGTAGACCGTGACGGCTCCTGCAGCGATGATTCTGAGGAACTGGAGTAGGAGGAGGAATCAATGTGTACAGACTTGATTCCTGCAATCCTTGGAGTTGGCAGAACACGTACAGCGCCACTCGCAAGATCAGTACCCGGCTGCACAACATTGACCCAATGGGCAGTGAGGGAAAGGTATTGTCCCTGGCCATGGGTGTTAGAACCCTCTTGTTAGGTTTTGTTTCAGTTTGCTGGTCACATGACCTTTTTTCCCTATTTAGTCTGGCTCCGCCCTTCTGGCTTTGCTTGACTTCATTGTATTATCTACTGTTAAGCTAGCCGGGTGCTTAGGTGCCTTAATCTGTCAGTTTTGCTTGATTTTAGGATCACAAAGTATTTATTTTTCTGTTTAATTATCCATGCTACAATTTATGTTAGGAGGTGTCCACCTTTTCTCCCAGTCCCTAGATCTTGTAGGGATTACTCCCTCGCAACTATAGGTCTTCGTTCACACTAGATGAGGACTTTAGCGGGTCTGGTCGCAGGATCAGGTTCCCGTTACATCGTAGGGATTCAGCTTAGTTGTATTGTAGGGACAGAATTCCCTTCTTTCCTTACTGGTTGTAGCAGATCATAACAATGGGTACTGGTCCACGCATCGGTGGTCAGGTGGACCTTGCTACTGAGGGCTTTTAGTAGCGCATGTTTAATTTTTCCCTCAACATGCTTTTGCAGACCAGGGACGGCTTGCCTGCTGAAATGAAATCGGCTTGGCACATTGTATTGTGGGACTGACAATGATATTCAGTTACAGAAACTGTCTGTCTCCACCAGCCTGAATCACAGCATTTCAAGGGACAGGAGTTTTGCAATGCCAGCATTCAGAGCCTGTGCTCGTGCATGGTTTGCGGAGTATGGCCGTCTTTTATCCCATGCCTGTGCTACCAATGGCTGTTTTGTGGCCTGGGAGTGTGAGGATGACAGGGAACTTGCTGCTGTGTGTGGAATAACAGTTTGTCTCTGGACAACAGTGGCCGAGGTTCTTCCATGGCGATCCTGTGAGGAAGCAGAACCAGCTGTGTGTGAGCTCGATGAAGAGGCTTCAACACAACCTGAAGATGTAGGTGCTGCTGTAGGTTGGCCTACATCTCCAGTGTGTCTTTGTAACTCAACTATGTGCTTTGTCCGCACATGTTTCCACATATTTGTGGTATTGAGGTGACTGACACTTTTAGCTATTTTTAATTTTTGATTACACAGCTTGCATTTGACATAGCAAATATCATGTGCAAGTGTGTGAAAAAAGGACCACGCAGTGCAAGTCCTGGGAGCGCACGTTTTGACTTTTGGAAGACAACTGCTCCGAACAGGTGCCAAACTGGAGGCTACAGGCAACCGAGTCTGCAGCCTAACTCTCCCTCCTGTTTGTACCGTTGGGGCAATGTCTTCCTCTATCTTCCTTCTATCACTAACCATTTCTCTAGGCCTCTCCCAGCTTTCAACCAAAGTACTGGTTCTCAGCCACAAAGCTATCCACAGTGCAGCACCCCTCCTACATCTCCTCCCTCATTTCTATCTATCGGCCTAACCGACTGCTGCGCTCTGCAAACGACTTTCGACTAACCTCTGCACTAATACGTACCTCCCACTCCCGACTCCAAGACTTCTCCTGCTCTACGCCAATCCTCTGGAATGCTGTACCCCAAGAAATTAGGACTATCCACAATTTGCATGGTTTCAGGCGCTCCCTCAAAACACATTTGTTCAGAGCGGCCTATCACATTCACTAATCAAAGTCATTCTATGTATTCTGTGTAACTGTGTGTGTGTCTCTAGCCCATTCACTATCTCCATCCCTCAGTCCCTTAAGATGGCTGGAACATCATTGTAAATGCACCATTGTATATAAACACCTATACTTTGTATCTCCCCCATCTCATTGTACATTGTAAGCTGTCACGAGCAGGGGCAACTTATTTAGCTTAAATTATTGTATTGTTAACGTTGTTACTTATGACTTGTGTTCTGAAACTGCTAAACTGTAAAGCGCTGCGGAATATGATGGCGCTATATAAATAAATATTATTATTATTCCTCTGAGCTGCTCCCACCACCTTCCTGTTCCTCATGCCATGTTGGGTCTTGGACCTCATCATCTCCACTACCCTCTTCCAACACCTGCTGTTGGGTGGTCTGGCCAGCACCATGCTCAACAGAAACTGGCACCTGGGTCTCATCATCATCAGATGCGTTCTGCGGTGTGCTGACCATCGGCACTGTCTCACCCGCCTCTTCAGATTCAGAGAGACACAGCTGTTGCGCATCACTGCATACTCCCTCTTCACATTACAGAATGCTGCTTGGCTGGGCCCCTGTTTGCAAGCCAATAGATTCTGAGAACAGAAGCAGACACTCAGCTGGCTCCTGTACAGAACTCTCTGACTGCCTGGGCAATTTGCCAGGCGGTGAAGAGACAGATGGTTGCCCAACAGTGCTGTGGTCCTGAGAGGAGGTGGAAGCAATTGAAGTCGATGCATTGGCTGACATCCAAACAACAACGGCTTCAATTTGTTCTTCCCGCAGCAGGGGGGTACTCCGAGCTCCTACAAAAGTGCGCATAAAGGAACGCTCACGGGGAAAACTGGTGGATGCTGTGTCACTGGGGGCCGCAGCAGCCACAGAATCCCCACGTCCTCTCCCTGAAGAAACTCCACGACCACGTGCCTTACTCCCTGCCTTCTTCATCTTGGTAGATTGATAAAGAAAGTCTGAAAAGTTATAAGGTCTAAGTGTGGTTATTCCGCAGAGACTGCAGTGAACACTGCACACAACTGTTCACTACCCAATGCGTCTCAGCAGGAAGGCAGTCTGTGCGTCAAAACAAAGGCACAAGCATACATCCATGTACCCTGTTTATAAAGCTATATAAAAAAAATTATGTAGTAGTGACGCACACTTTATTGAGGTACAGTATTACATCGCCATTCACCATCTGTGGCTATGCAGTCTCATCTATATATACCTTATCTATCTGTTGTCATGCTTCCAAGTCGACAGTCAGCCATAAATAGCAATTTTCACTATGCACTATGCACTTTTTAAAGGTTATGTTTGTTAATAAAAATGATTATTGCCACATATTATGAGTATTACATGATGGAAATTGTATAATTTTGTATAAAATATTTAGTGACATTATTCAGCAAATGGAACATTTTAGTAATATCACAGATAACTTGTAATGCTGATGATGTTTTGAAGTCAGACATTCATTGTCTATACAATAAAAATGGTGTACATACTGTTACTTATCCATCATTAATGGATTCAGATATGTACTTGTATGCTTTTATGTACAACGTATAGCAGATTCCTTAACTAATTTATTTTGTGGTTTGCATTGCTGTTCAACATGTTAATGTATGTGTTTATGTTTGTCAATTCTTTATTTATCTAGATATTAGTTTAAATGAAATCATCATCTTATGGTAGTAAAGGTTATCTTTCTCTTGTTTGAAGTATAGACATTTAAAATTGACAGGTAACAAGGAAATTACTTGATCTAGTATTTAAACATCCTCCTTGACCCTGGGCTCCAACACCGCCAGTTGTTGCTCGGAAGTGCTGTTAGCACAGTCAACACTTGCTCCTGTGTTACTGGGGTTCAGTAATGTCAGATGGTCCTCGGTTGTGCCATTGGCTCTTTTCCTTCTGCTGCCCCTCCGGGTTCCAGTACCGTCAGCTGGTTCTCCGCAGTGCCTTTGGCCTAGGTGCCTCCATCTCGGTATCCGAGTTCCAGCAACGTCTGCTGGTCCTTGGTAGTGCTTTGGAGCACAGGTACCTCCTGCTTAGTAACCGTGTCCCAGTAACGTCAGCTGGTCCTCGGTTGTGCCATTGGCTCTTTTCCTTCTGCTGCCCCTCCGGGTTCCAGTACCGTCAGCTGGTTCTCCACAGTGCCTTTGGCCTAGGTGCCTCCATCTCGGTATCCGAGTTCCAGCAACGTCTGCTGGTCCTTGGTAGTGCTTTGGAGCACTGGTACCTCCTGCTTAGTAACCGTGTCCCAGTAACATCAGCTGGTACAAGATTGTGCTACAAATACAAGATACGGAACAAGAGACACAAGAACAATAAGCAGAAGATCTAAAAGCAGAAGAACATGAAGTATAAGACCAAAATGAAGAGCAAAATATATGCTCTAAATTCTAAGCAGAAGAAGACTAAGCAGTGTATGGGGGTGAGTCCGTTCCTCCTCGTGGTGCCCCTGGAAAATGCCTGCTGCTGCAGGCTAAACTGAACACGGACAAATACTGTTGTAATTTAAATCTTTTGTGACAGCAAGAACGGAAGGATGAAAAATTCATACTTTGACAGATTACAAGTACAGGATTCTCTGTCACAAATAAGAATATGATGAAGAAGATGAAGCAGAATATGAATAAGAATAATAGTTTAATAAGAAGAATATGAGTAATGTTAACAAAGATGAATAGCAAGAAGTTTAAGAAGAAGATAAAGAAGGTGAAGATGAAGAATAATTTGATGAAAAAGATGATGCTGCAGAAGATTATGAAGGAGAAAGTGTGTGAAAAGTTAAAAAGGTGAAGATGAAGAGCATGGAAGTTGTGTAATATACATATTTGCCAAAATAGAAAAAACGTTAACAACATTGTCAATTTCTTCGTCAATCCGAACATCTTTAAAAAAAAAAATATTTATGCTATTCCATTTGATTGGGTTAAACATCTATGCCTTTAATGTCTCCTCAACCTTCCCAATACATTCTACATTACTCTTTCTTGTTTTCCTTCATGTACAATTAACCAACAAGGCAAGAATGGGGTTTTTTTAATTTCGATATTTTGTTCCCATAGACTTACATGGGACTTCCGGTATCGGTATCGGGTATCGCCGATATTTTAATGTTATCGGCGATACCATTCCGATTCCGATACTTTTGGATATCGGAAAGTATCGCTCAACTCTAGCAACCATACATGCACGTAACCTTTTATAAAGCTATATAAAAAAAGGATGTAGTAGTAACGCACACTTTATTGAGGTACAGTATTACATCGCCATTCACCATCTGTGGCTATGCAGTCTCATCTATATATACCTTATCTATCCGTTGTCATGCTTGCAAGTCCACAGTCAAGCATAAATATCTGTTTTCACTCTGCACTATGCACTTTTTAAATTTTTTGTTTGTTAATATAAATGATTGGCACATATTATCAGTATTACATGATGGAAATTTTAGATATTTTTAAAAAATTTTTAGTGATATTATTCACCAAATGTAAAGTTTTATGAATGTCAAAGATAACTTGTAATGCTGATTATGTTTTTAAGTCAGCCATTCATTGTCTACACAATAAAAATGGTGTACATACTGTTACTTAGCCATCATTAATGGATTCTGATATGTACTTGTATGCTTTTATTTTAAACCGTATAGCAGATTATTTAACCTATTTTAATTGTGGTTTGCATTGCTTTTCAACATGTTAATGTATGCGTTTATGTTTGTAAATTATTAATTTACATATATTTTTTTAAGTAAAATCATCATCTTATGGTACTAAAGGTTATATTTCTCTTGTTTGGAGTATAGACATTTTTAATTGACACGTAACAAGGAAAATTCTTGATATAGTATTTAAACATCCTCCTTGACCCTGGGCTCCAACACCGCCAGTTGTTGCTCGGAAGTGCTGTTAGCACAGTCAACACTTGCTCCTGTGTTACTGGGGTTCAGTAATGTCATCTGTTCCCCTGCTGTGTGTACGGCAAAAAGTCCTGCTGCCTCCACCATGTTCTCTTCTCATCCCTGGGCTTCAACACCGCCAGTTGTTGCTCGGAAGTGCTGTTAGCACAGTCAACACTTGCTCCTGTGTTACTGGGGTTCAGTAATGTCAGCTGTTCCCCTGCTGTGTGAACGGCAAAAAGTCCTGCTGCCTCCACCCTGTTGTCTTCTCATCCATGGGCTACAACACCGCCAGTTGTTGCTTGGAAGTGCTGTTAGCACAGTCAACACTTGCTCCTGTGTTACTGGGGTTCAGTAATGTCAGCTGTTCCCCTGCTGTGTGAACGGAAAAAAGTCCTGCTGCCTCCACCATGTTCTCTTCTCATTCCTGGGCTCCAACACCGCCAGTTGTTGCTCGGAAGTGCTGTTAGCACAGTCAACACTTGCTCCTGTGTTACTGGGGTTCAGTAATGTCAGCTGTTCCCCTGCTGTGTATACGGCAAAAAGTCCTGCTGCCTCCACCATGTTCTCTTCTCATCCCTGGGCTTCAACACCGCCAGTTGTTGCTCGGAAGTGCTGTTAGCACAGTCAAAACTTGCTCCTGTGTTACTAGGGTTCAGTAATGTCAGCTGTTCTCCTGCTGTGTGAACGGCAAAAAGTCCTGCTGCCTCCACCATGTTCTCTTCTCATCCCTGGGCTCCAACACCGCCAGTTGTTGCTCGGAAGTGCTGTTAGCACAGTCAACACTTGCTCCTGTGTTACTGGGGTTCAGTAATGTCAGCTGTTCCCCTGCTGTGTGTACGGCAAAAAGTCCTGCTGCCTCCACCATGTTCTCTTCTCATCCCTGGGCTTCAACACCGCCAGTTGTTGCTCGGAAGTGCTGTTAGCACAGTCAACACTTGCTCCTGTGTTACTGGGGTTCAGTAATGTCAGCTGTTCCCCTGCTGTGTGAACGGCAAAAAGTCCTGCTGCCTCCACCATGTTCTCTTCTCATCCCTGGGCTCCAACACCACCAGTTGTTGCTCGGAAGTGCTGTTAGCACAGTCAACACTTGCTCCTGTGTTACTGGGGTTCAGTAATGTCAGCTGTTCCCCTGCTGTGTGTACGGCAAAAAGTCCTGCTGCCTACACCATGTTCTCTTCTCATCCCTGGGCTTCAACACCGCCAGTTGTTGCTCGGAAGTGCTGTTAGCACAGTCAACACTTGCTCCTGTGTTACTGGGGTTCAGTAATGTCAGCTGTTCCCCTGCTGTGTGAACGGCAAAAAGTCCTGCTGCCTCCACCATGTTCTCTTCTCATCCCTGGGCTACAACACCGCCAGTTGTTGCTCGGAAGTGCTGTTAGCACAGTCAACACTTGCTCCTGTGTTACTGGGGTTCAGTAATGTCTGCTATTCCCCTGCTGTGTGTACGGCAAAAAGTCCTGCTGCCTCCACCATGTTCTTTTCTCATCCCTGGGCTTCAAGACCGCCAGTTGTTGCTCGGAAGTGTCATTGGCACGGGTACTCACTCTGCCCAGACTGGTTACAGCACGCCATCTGTTTCCTGTCAGTGTAAACGTCACTTAGCCTCCAATAAGTTGTCCAGTCGTGTTGCGGTCGGGTTAGCCGACTCTATGGTGCCTGGAGTTTAGGTGCTTCCTATATGTGCTTCGGGATATGCAAATAAAGGCTGTTTCCGTTGTGACAATAGGACAATCACCCACTGTAGTACTGTGGGATTCGGTAACTGCGGCTGGCTCGCGGCTGTCAACTTAAATTTCCATGGGTACCTTCTGCTACCCGTCCGGGTTCCAGTACCGTCAGCTGGTTCTCCGCAGTGCCTTTGGCCTAGGTGCCTCCATCTCGGTATCCGAGTTCCAGCAACGTCTGCTGGTCCTTGGTAGTGCTTTGGAGCACAGGTACCTCCTGCTTAGTAACCGTGTCCCAGTAACGTCAGCTGGTCCTCGGTTGTGCCATTGGCTCTTTTCCTTCTGCTGCCCCTCCGGGTTCCAGCACAGTCAGCTGGTCCTCGTTACTTGCATTGGCTCTTGTACCGTCTGCTACCCGTCCGGGTTCCAGTACCGTCAGCTGGTTCTCCGCAGTGCCTTTGGCCTAGGTGCCTCCATCTCGGTATCCAAATTCCAGCAACGTCTGCTGGTCCTTGGTAGTGCTTTGGAGCACAGGTACCTCCTGCTTAGTAACCGTGTCCCAGTAACGTCAGCTGGTCCTCGGTTGTGCCATTGGCTCTTTTCCTTCTTTTTCCCCTTCCGGGTTTTCCAGCACTTTTCAGGGGGTCCTCGTTACTTAAAAGGGGGTTTTTGGTACCTTCTGCTACTTTTACAAATTGAATTTTTTTTTCAATTTTTTTTTTTGGGGTAATATTGACTCCAAAAATGAAACGAAAAACCCTGATGACCACCCCGAAGAAGATGAAAACCAAAGGGGACAGAGCAAAAACCCAACCACCTAAACACCATAAAAAAGAAGAAATAAAGATTCCAAACGGACTAAAAGGTTAAACAAACTAAAGATACAGAACAAAAACTTAAGAAACAATAAGAAAGAAAAAAAAGCAAAGAACAAAAAAAAAAAACCCAAAAATTGAAGAGCAAAATATATCCCCAAAAAAAATTAAAGCAGAAAAAAAAAGCGGTGGGGGGGTGAGTCCTTCCTCCTTTTTCCCCCGGGAAAAGCCTGCCCCCTGCGGGCTAAATAAAAGGGAAAAAAATATTTTTGTAATTTAAAATCTTTTGTGACGCAAAGGAAGGGGATGAAAAATTCACCCCTTTGACATTTTACAAGTAGGGGAAATCTCTGTCAAAAAAAAGAATATGAGAAAAAAAAAAAAGTAAATTTTAATGAATAAAATAAAATTTAAAAAAAAAAATTTTTTTTAATGTTAAAAAAAAAAAAATTCAAAATTTTTTAAAAAGAAGATAAAAAGGGGGGAAAAGAGAAGAATAATTTGATAAAAAAAAAATCTGTGAAGATTATAAAGGGGGGAAAGGGGGGAAAAAAGTTAAAAAGGTAAGGGGCAGGGAAATTTTGTAAAAAACATATTTCCAAAAAATAGAAAAAACGTTAAACAACATTGAAACTTTTCTTCGAAAACCGAAAAATCTTTAAAAAAAAAAAAATTTATGCTTTTCCATTGTTGGGGGTTTAAACTCTATGCCTTTAATGCCCCCTAACCCCTTCCCAATAATTCTACATTACTTTTTTTTTTTTTTCCTTCATTTAAAATTAACCAAAAGGGGCAAGAAGGTTTTTTTTTTAAATTCCGATATTTTTTTCCCCCTTTAAACTTAATTGGATTTCCCCGGTAGGGGTAGGGGGAAATGGAAAAATTTTTTTGGGTATCGGCAAATCCAAAATTCCGATTCCGATTTTTTTTGGATAGGGGAAAATTTCCCAAACCCCTTGGCCTGGGGTCCTTGCACCACACGAAAAAACTATCGTGGGGGCCACGGGGGGGTTCCCCGGAAAATTTTTGGTTTTATACCTGGGGGGTTAGGGGTATTGGCGATCGGGAATTTTTTGAGGCCCCTCATAGTCACCCATTTGGGGATCTGGGTGAAAAAAGCAAACGCCTCCGAGCTTTGCCCTTAAGCCCGGGGGGGTAAGGGGTACCTGGCCCATTGGTGTCAGAGGGTACTGTTCAACTTTCTAAAGGGCCCCCGCAAAAAGGGGTCCAAGTCTCCCCCTTTTCCCTTTTCGGGGGAAAAGTGCCCGGGGCCGGGGGGGTTCGAACCTGAAGCTGGGGGGGGTTTTTTCCCGGCCCGGGGCTGTGGGCTTTCCCCCCTTTTCTGACCCCGCCCAAAATTCAGGGGGTCTTGAGCTTCCCGCTGGTCTTTTTTTTTTTTCCCCCCGCTGGGGCCCCTGCTGGGTTTCTCCCCCGGCCCCCCTCGCTTTTTGGGGGCCCCTTTTTGCGGTTTGGGTTTTTCCCCCCTTGAGTTTTTCTGGTCAGCTTCGGGGTCCTTCAGGTTGTCAGGGAAGTCCCCCGGGGGCCCCCTGAAATTTTAAGGGGGCCAACCCCCCGGGGGGGTAAGCAGCCCCGGGTTGGGGGCCCCTGCAAAAAAACCCCGGAAAACCCCTTTGGTTGGGGGCCCGGGTCCTGCCCCCCGCCACGCTCCCAGGGGTCACCCAGTTCCTTTAGGGCCGGGGCCCTTGGCCCCTTTTGTTGGTTTTGGGTTTGGAAAACCATGGTATTTCGTTTTCCCCCAAAAAAATTTTCCTTGGGGTTGCTTTTGTACCAACTTGCCCTCTTGGGGCCCCTGTTTGCCAAATAAAAGATAGGATGAAAAAAAAAGAAAAGGAAGGGGAACCCCCAAGTAACAAATTGGGGCCAGGACTAATAAAAATTTTAGTTTTCTCCAAAAATTTTGGGGTTTCGGGGGCCCTAAAAATTTTAAAAATTTTTTGAAAAAAATGGAAGGGGTTGCTTAAACCAGATCACTAATCTCTATAATCCCACCGCTTGGGCCCCAATTGATCCCCCGGGGGAAAAGGTTTTCCCCCCGGTTTTCCCGGGGGGATCACCCCTTGTGATCCCCCCCCCGGCCCCAAAAATAAAAAAAAACGCCAACACACAAAAACTGCTGCCGCCGGGCCCCAATCAACTGCAGGGATTTATAATTATCCCATTTTATTCCAAATTTTCGCCTCTGGCCCCCCCCCCTACCCAGGTCAGTCGGGGGAAATGCACCTGGGGAAAATTTTCGCCAGAGGGGGCCCCTTGGGTTTGCTGGCTTTGGGGGACGCTGCGTGGGGGGAAATTTTAATTACCCGGGGGTGCAGCCGGGAAAAAACACTTTTGAAACCCGCTCCGTCCCTCCAAAAGCCCCCCCAAAGGGAAATTTTTTCACCCCTTTTTTTAGCTGCCCCTTTTTTTTTTTTAAATTAATAAAAAATTTATCAAATCCTAAACCCCAAAACAGAAAACGTAGTACTTGGGGGCGTGCAAAATTCTTTTTTAGAGCGGAGAAACAAAAAATAATTTTAAAAGGGTTTTTCCTTAAAAAAGGAAAAGGGATGTTGGGGTTTTTAAAAAAAAGGTTTTAAAAATGGGGGCAATACAGTTTTGTACAATACATTTTTGAAAAAAAACAGGATTAAAGATAAAAACCCCCTTAAGGCTTTTTGGGATCATTTACAGACTGACAGGCTGGGGGAGGACCCAAAAATTCATTTTTTCAGGGGCCAGATTTTTTTGGGAAACCCATCACCCCCGGGTGCCAAGGGGGGGTCACGGCAAACTTATACAGGGGGGCTTTTTTCCCTCAAAAAGGGGGAAAAGGTTTTTTTCGGCCCAAAAGTGGATCCAGGGACTGACTGCACTTTTGAGGAGCGGGGGGCCCCCTGATATTAAAGCCGGGGTTCCTGATCGGGCCCCACTGGGGCCCCGACTTTTCCCCCCGGGACCAAGACCGGGGGGTTTTGCAGTCAAAACACCCGGGTTTTCGCCGAAGCAATGGGCCAACCGGGGAAACCCCCGGGGTGGGAAAAAGCCCCCCCCGCCCGCTGGGGAGGGGGTAAGCCAAAACCAAAACCCCAGCCCCCCTGCCCCCCCGACCCTTTTCTGGGGGCCACTCCCCCCTTTAGCAGCACCAGGCATTTTTAAACCCCCCCCCCAGTTTTCCCCCTGAAACGGACGGGAAAAATTCAGGCCCCCGGGGTTGGGAGGCAAAAACCCCCCCCCCCAGGCCCGGGCCCCAACCCTGGGGTTCTTTTGGTGGGTGGGGTGGTGGGGGGGTTGTTAAAAAAGTGCCCCCCCGTCCGGTGGGGGCCCGTCTTGAAAAGGGGGCCCAAGGACACCGGGGCAAACCAACCCCCTCATCCCCCCGAACTGGCGGCCCCCCTGAAGGTTTTTTTCCGGGGGGAAAACCCCTTAACTGCAGGGATTGGGGGTTTTAGCCCGGTTTTATTGCGGGGGCCCCCGGGGGATGGGTAAGGGAAAAAGGGGGGGGTTCCAAAACCTCCCAAAATGTTTTTTAAATTGGGGGGAAGATCTGACACCCCTTCCCCAATCGATAATAAGGTTAAGTTAACCATGTTGTTGATTGAGGATGGGAAAAACTGAATGTGTTACCTCCAATGCTTTTGCGAAGGATTATGCAATTGATAACCTTTCTTTCCCTAGGAATGATGTGATATTGAGGTACCCTGTGCCCATCTGAACCCTTTAACCCTTTCCCCGGAAGTGGTAGATGTTTTCCACAGGTACAGGAGTTCGCCAGTCGCTCTGCAGGTGGAGGTTGGGAACCCCTACCCCAGGGAGCAAGCACAGGTCAAGGAAATGGGGGAAGGTACAGGGGGAACCGTGGGGGAAGGTGACGCCATGACATGACCGGGTGCCACCGAGCAAGGTTAACTGGCCCATAAGTAGCATGCTCCTGAAGTGTTGGGGGTGGAGGGGGAGGAAGCCCTAGCAGCGAGGTTGAGGGGGCCCTTTTAGAAATCCCCGGGAGACTGCATATGTGGCTGCGGGTCACCCGCATCCAGAGTGCCCGGATGCAGGTGCGCCCTGCCATTGGCCCCCCCCTCCCCCTACAGGAGAGACTGAACCAGAGGGGACCCGAGCCCGGTCCCAGAGGGTCCCCAGTGAGGAAGGAACCCTGAAGTCACTTCTGGCTGCCCCAAAAACCAAAAGGAGTTCCAGGCTCTCTGACTCAGATGCGAGCCTGGAGAATTGAGGCACCTGCCGAGACCCCACCTCCGGACTGATAAGGAGGGGTGTTTCGGAAGAGGAATGTTGTACCGGGAGACAGACCCGGAGATTCCCAAAAGGAGCGGTTGAGGGAAAAAAACAGCTGGTCCCCGACCTTCAAGGTGATTTTTGAGGACTGCCATGAGTTTCCACTGCTGGACACTTGGGGATCAGCAAAACTAAGGCACGGCTGTCTAACATTCTTTGGCCCAAGATGGGGACAGATGTGACTAACTAAAATGCCGCTCCGGGATCCCTGTCAAAGAGTGGGGAAGTCGGGGCCTGCTCTTTTAAAGGCCCCTGACCCGTTGGGCCCTGATAGAGGGAGCCTTTCCAGAGGATCGCGGGGCATTGTGGCCCGCTCCGTCCCCAGCGCTCTGGAAAGCAATACATCCTGCTGTGGAGATTCGTTCCCGGGTACCCGGAGGCGGGAGCCCTGTCCTCAACTAAAAGGGGAGATAAGGTGGCGGATGCACTGGTGACCATTTTTTTCACGGGTAGGATTTCCCAGGGAGATGCTTACCGATCGAGGGACCCAATTTATGTTCTCGCCAATGAAAAGGGTCCGCGCAAAAAGCAGGTGACGCGTATGGTAAACGGGTGGACCCCACGCCAATGGTTTGTGTGAGCGCTTTAACGGTACCCCAAACAATGCCCGATGCTGGTTGAGACCAGGGACGCGATTGGGAGCGGTCCCTCCCAACCTGCTATTTGCCTAACGGAAGTCCCGCAGGCCCGGGTTCTCCCCCTTTGACCCCCTGGGATGGGAGGCGAGTCTGGGGACCCTTGGGGATAAGGGAATCCGGGAAGATGAGCCAAACCCCACGGAAGTGTCCTTCTGGATTAAAGCCCTGCGCTTTTTCCGCGCAAGATGCCACCTGACCAGTGGGCAGGACAACGACGCAGGCCAGGCTGACCAAAGCACTGGTATGCCCCAAACCCGGGAAGGGAAACCTACCAGGTGGGTCAAAGGTTGGGTGCGGGGTCCCCGTACCAACGGATAAGTTCAGGCAGCGGGAAGGCCCGAAACGTCTTTGGCCCAAGGCTCAAACCCAGTCCCTACGTGGTAAACGCTTGACCACCCCGGGGGGGTAGGCGCAAGGCCTTTCAGTCAACAAGAAGGCCCATCCGAAACTTAAGTTTTATGTTTGAAGTAATTTTCATAAAGGCTTGGGGTTGGGGTGGACGAAAACACAGGGTCACGGTTTGGATAAAAAAAAGTCCTTCTTTTCCCTAAAAGTTGGCGGAAAATAGTCACACATTTGCGAACAGAAACCAGGAAAACACAGAGGCCAGAGAAATCCAAGCCCAGCAATCACTCTCCAATACAGATTCAGATCTTCTTCTCTGTTACCGTAAGTCCATGCAAACGTGGGTCTTTCAAAGAGCAGGGTTCAGAGTCCACAAGTGCTTCAGAGTTCCTCAGTAGGAATAGCTGGAGTACAAGGTCCAAGGCTTACAGGAGTCAAGTCACAGGTTCACTGCAGGCTAGATTCTGAAGCACTGATTGCTCAAGCTGTGGCTGCTTAAGAAGCAAAGGAGGAATCAGGGCGGGAACATGCAAGCTGGAAACTCCATTTTGGACTGAGGGCAAGATAGCTGCAGCAAGACAGAAAGTAAAATGGTGACGAACAAACTGAGTTTCAGAAATATAACATAGAACCTTACATTACTCCCCCCTTAAGGACAACCTCCGGATGACCTCAGACCAGGCTTGTGTGGGTACCTCTGATGAAACTGACGGAGCAAGCGAGAGCATTAACATTATTGAACCGGTTCCCATGAGTGTCCTCCACTGGGTAGCCCTGCCATTTAATCAGATTATTATAACTGATTTCTATACAACCTGGAATCTAAAATCCTTTCCACCACAAATTCTTCCTGACCATCGACTAGCACTGGGTCAGGGCAAGGAGAGGAACATCCAGGAAAACGTATTGGGTGTCGCAGCCTTTAGTAGGGATACATGAAAGACAGGGTGGATTCTCATAGTTCTGGGCAGTTGAAGACGACAAGCAACGGCACTTATAATTTTACTGATTTTTATAGGGTCCAATGTACTTATGTCCCAACTTAGACGATGGAATCCTTAACTTAAGATTTCTGGTTGACAGCCAGACCAAGTCTCCTACCTTGAAGCTGGGTGCAGGTTTACGAAATTTATCTGCTGCTTTCTTGTACCTTTCTTGAGCCGATTCCAGATTTTTCTTTAGAAGATCCTATTCTTCTGTAAAACTGTGATTCTTTCAGCCACTGCTGGTAAAGGCGTTTCTATGGGAAATCGTGGTAGAATGTTAGGATGATAACCTAGATTAGAGTAAAAAGGAGACTGTTTAGTGGAGGCACTCTGAGAGTTGTTATACGAGAACTCAGCTAATGGAAGTAGATCCACCCAATCATCCTGTAGGTGGCAGATAAAGCAGCGGAGATACTGCTCCAGGGTTTGATTGGTTCGTTCGGTCTGTCCATTAGTCTGGGGATGAAAAGCAGAAGAAAGGTTTACTTTAATGTCCAATGCTGCACAGAAATTTTGCCAAAACCTAGAAGTGAATTGCAACCCCTCGATCCAAATAACCTCATCCGGTATCCATGTAAGCGAAACACATCTTTAATCATCAAATCTGATGTCTGTTTTTGCAGTGGGTAAGCCGACACAAGGGTATAAAATGAGTTGCCTTTGTTAGACGGTCAACCACCACTAGAATGGGGTTCTTCCCCTGAGAGGTTGGTAACTCCACAATGAAGTCCATAGAAATGGATCCCACGGGCGGGACGGGGTGGGAAGAGGCTGTAACAGACCAGTTGGTGAGGAGCGAGGTGTTTTGCTCTTGCACAGACCTCACATGAAGTGACATAATTCACAAAAATCCTTCCTGCAAGTGGGCCACCAAAAGAAACGAGAAAGAAATTCCTGTGTCTTTAGAATTCCTCTATGCCCAGCTATCTTGGAATCGTGAATGAGTTGCAATACTCTTAATCTGACTGTTTCAGGAAATATACAGACGTTGTCCCTGAATCCACACACCATTCTTAAAGACAAGACTTACGTCCCTTGGGGGTTGTGCCAAAAAGGAATCCGCATGGTATGCTTCCTTGATGTCCTTAAGTTAGGTCTTGATTATGAATTACTCCTAGGAATCTAGAGTCAGGAAGAATAGTCTTTGGAGGAGTAATTGGACGTGTCTCTGCTGAGTAAATCCTAGAGAGTGCATCAGCCTTTCCATTGCGCGATCCTGGTCTATAAGAGATGATAAAATTAAATTGGTTTAAGAAAAGATTCCAGCGAGCCTGGCGAGGAGTCAGGCACTTAGCCGACCTGATAAACTCAAGGTTACGATGGTCTGTCAGGACGACTATTTGCTGTGCAGCACCCTGAAGAAGGTGTCTCCATTCTTGAAGGCGGCAATAATGGCCAACAACTCTCTATTGCCCACATCGTAGTTCCTCTCAGCCGAAGACAACTGCTGGGAAAAGAAGGCACAGGGATGCAAGACATTCTTCTCACCTGTTCTCTGAGAGAGTATAGCTCCAACAGCACAGTCTGAAGCATCCACCTCTATTATGGAAGGCAAGCTCGGGGTTGGGATGTACTAGGATAGGTGCAGTGGTAAATTTATCTTTTAGACGGGAAAATGCTTCTGGCTTGGGGAGTCCAGGAAAACCTAGACTCTTTCCGGGTAAGTTGAGTGATAGGTGACACTACCTCAGAGAAATTTCTAATGAAACGTCTATAGAAGTTGGCAAACCCGATGAAGCGCTGTACCTCCTTCACATTTCTAGGACTTGGCCAATCCTTGATGCTTGGGTTTGCTTCCATCCATACTAATTCCTTGTGTAGACAGTACATACCCAGAAATTGAATTTCGGTCCTATGGAATTCACACTTTTCAAGTTTGATGTAAAGATGATTTTGTCTTAGACGTTCCAAGACCATTCTCACATGTCCATGATGTTCCTCTGTGGAGTTAGAAAAAATTAGAATATCATCCAAATAAATTACCACAAATGTATCTAGGAGATCCCTGAAGATGTCATTCACCAAGTGTTGGAAAGTGGCTGGGGCGGTACTCAGACCAAAAGGCATAACTAGATATTCAAAGTGTCCATAGCGTGACCTGAATGCAGTCTTCCATTCATCCCCAGGTCTAATACGGACTAAGTTATAGGCCCCACGAAGATCTAGTTTAGAAAAAATTTTGGCATGTCGCACTCTCTCCAATAACTCAGGGATTAAAGGCAATGGATAACGGTTTCTAATAGTAACCTTATTGAGTTCCCTATAGTCTACGCATGGTCTCAGAGATCCATCTTTCTTCTTTACAAAGAAGATGGGTGCACCTGCAGGAGATGAAGAGGGGCGTATGAAGCCCTTGGCTAGATTTTCATCTATGTAATCCTTTAAAGCCTTTAGCTCGGGCCCCGCCAGGGGTAGATCTTACCAAAAGGTATCTCTGCTCCAGGCAATAATTCAATTGGACAATCATATGGACGGTGAGGAGGAAGCTGGTCAGCATTCTTCTTGTCACATAAATCCACATAGTCCTGGTATACAGCTGGTAGTTCAGGGACTGACATGATTCCTTTAGGAACAGAGCAAGCTGAAACTTTTGGACTCATCTGTTTCTCTGGAAAGTGTAATTCCTTGGTCTCCCAGTTAATGGTAGGATTCTGAGCCTGCAGCCATGGTAGCCCTAGAATAATGGGAAAGTGGGAGAAGAGATAAGCATAAAGGACAGTTTCTCTTGATGATCTTTACCCATAAGAACCCTCAAAGGCTCTGTTTCCTGATCCACTGGTCCAGAGGTCAGCAGGGAGCCATCCACAGTTTCCATCTGTACTGGAGTAGCCTTCTTCACTGAACGTATTCCCTGTTTCAGAGCAAAGGAGACATCCATAAAATTTCCACTTGCCCCTGAGTCGATCATAGCAGAGCTAGACACCCAAGTTGAGTCAACCCAGAGTTTGATGGAAAGAAAGCAATGAGAATTGTTTTTCTTACAACTCAGCTGGGCCCACCGCTGAGGAAACTTGAAAAATGGCAGCGTTTACACAGTCAACGTCCTCAGAGGTAACGGAGTTTAAGTCCGAGAAATCAAGATCTGTTGCTGCAGATCTCTCTGGAGCCTGAGGCTCGGACCTGACAGATCCCCTCTCGCAACACTCACAATGAATGAGTGCTGCAGTAGTCTTACGAGAACGGCTGGGGCAGTTTATAATGAAGTGCCCTGACTTACCACAATAGAAACATAGATTCTCCTTAAAACGATGTTCCTTGCGTGCATCACTAACCCGTCGTTGTAAAGAGTCTACCTGCATGGGTTCAGGTTCAGGTTCCCGTGTAATCCTACTCAAAGGTTCCTTAGCTGGAGAGGAAGGTAGGAAAAGGTTAGTACGATTGCTTTCGAACAATCTCTCTTGCCTGCGTTCAGTCAGACGAGTATCAATACGGATGCAGTAGTTAATAAAGTCACCTAACGCAGTGGGAGGGTCGGCACGAGCAAGTTCATCCTTAATCAGTGGAGATAACCCCTTTCTAAAAATAGATTTTTTGGCGGAACTGTCCCAGGTGGTATCAAGGGCCCATCTCCTGAAATCCAAGGCATATTCAGCTACCGAGTGCTTACCTTGGCGCAAAGCTAACATGGCTGCTTCAGCTGTTGCACCTCGATTGGGGTCATCAAACACCTGCCCCATGGCTGAAATAAAATCATCAAGGTGATTCAAACAATCATCCTCAGTCTCAATCAGAGGGTTTGCCCACATTAAAGCCTTGTTGGTAAGCAACATAATTATAGTAAGCACCTTAGATCGTTCAGTGGGAAATTTGTGAAGCATGTGCAGAAAAAAAAAGATTGCATTGATTAATAAATCCCCTGAATTTCTCACGTTCACCGCCAAAACGAAAAGGGGGCAACTTGGGAATCCCAGCACTCGGGGCTACGGCAGGAGCCTGGACTCGCCCCTCTAGAACCTCAATCCTGGCTCGTAAATCCTGGGTAGTCTGTCCAACCACTTGCAAATTGTGATTATTGAGGTCCTGTAGATTTGTAAAACGGGTCTTTATATTCTGCAAATCTGCAAGGATATTATCAGTCACTCCGCAAAGTTCCTTTATGCGGGCCTCCATTTTCCAGATCTTTTAAGACAGGATTACTGGAAGAAGAGAGAGAAAAAAAAACAATAGTGTTCACCTGTGGCAACACTGCAGAGAGAAAAAAAAATTAAGGGAACTGCTCACCTGGAATGGTTGTGAGAAGTCACAACCACTATCATCACAGAAAGTTTCAACCAGACATCTGATATCCAGAGTTACAGCAGACAAAAAAGAGAAAAGAAAGGAAAAAAAAAAAAAAACAATAGTGTTTACCTGTGGTAACACTGCAAAAAGAAAAAACTTAGGGAATTGCTAACCTGGAATGGTTGTGAGTAGTCACAACCACTGTCATCACAGAAAGTACAACCGGACGTCTGATATCCACAGTACAGCAGACACAGCCTTCCAGACCCAGCAGACACTAACGTTTTGGCTTCAGAATCTTGTAATGTATGTAGTACAGTTCATATAGCGTCTTGTGCTTGGGTGCGACGAAAACACAGGAGTCACAGGTTTGATATAGAAAAGTCCTGTATTACTTCATACAAGTTGGCAGAAATAGTCACACAGTTTGCAGACACAGAAACAGGAGACACAGCAGGCCAGAGAAATCCAAGCCCAGCAATCACTCTCCAATACAGATTCAGGATCTTCTTCTCTGTTACCGTAAGTCCATGCAAACGTGGGTCTTTCAAAGAGCAGGGTTCAGAGTCCACAAGTGCTTCAGAGTTCCTCAGTAGGAATAGCTGGAGTACAAGGTCCAAGGCTTACAGGAGTCAAGTCACAGGTTCACTGCAGGCTAGATTCTGAAGCACTGATTGCTCAGCTGTGGCTGCTTAAGAAGCAAAGGAGAGAATCAGGGCGGGAACATGCAAGCTGGAAACTCCATTTTGACTGAGGGCAAGATAGCTGCAGCAAGACAGAAAGTAAAATGGCTGACGAACAAACTGAGTTTCAGGAATATATACATAGAACCTTACATTAAGCCTGCGTCCTACCGGTCTGCAACCTGCCCGAGGACGGGGAGGAGGACCCCTCCTGGACATGCTGGCCCAAGCCAAGGCCAATGGGTCCATCGAGGACATGGAGGTAAATGCCTCGCTAACCGTCTCCCAGCGGTTGCAGTTGCTGACCACTCTGGAACGCTTCCGGGCCGTGTTCACTAACCGACCCGGAAGGACCAAGTTGGCAGTCCACGAGGTGTACACCGGGAATCATGCCCCATTACGGCGGACACCTTATCAGATCTCTGAGGAGGTGCAGCAGATTATGCGCCAGGAGATCAATGAGATGTTGCAGCTGGGGGTGATCCGACAGTTCAAAAGCGCGTGGGCCTCACCTGTAGTTCTCGTGCCAAAAAAGGATCGGAACACCCGGTTCTGCGTGGACTACAGGGGCTCAACGCCATCACTACCTCTGATGCGCACCCAATGCCACGCTTCGAGGATCTGCTGGAGCGGTTGGCGAATGCCAAGTACATATCCATCATGGATTTAAGCCGGGATACTGGCAGATTCCCCTGAGCCCTGCGGCGCAGGATAAATCCGCCTTTATCACCCCTTTTGGACTGTACGAGTCCACGGTCATGCCTTTCGGCATGAAGAATGCCCCTGCCACTTTTCAGCGGATGGTCAACCACCTGCTTCAGGGACTGGAGGAGTACGCTGTGGCGTACCTGGACGACATTGCCGTCTTCAGTTCCACCTGGGAGGAACGCCTTCAGCATCTCCAGGAGGTGCTCAAGCGTATTCACCAGGCAGGTCTGACCATCAAGCCGGGAAAATGCCAGATGGGCATGAGGGAGGTCCACTACCTGGGGCACCGGGTAGGCGGGGGTTCCATGAGTCCGGAGCCAGAGAAAGTGGACGCGATCGTGTCCTGGCCCATCCCCAGGACCAAAAAGCAGGTGAAGTCCTTCCTGGGCACTGCAGGGTACTATAGGCGTTTCGTACCGAACTATAGCGCCATTGCAAAACCCTTGACGGACCTCACCAAGGGCGTTCTACCCCAAACAGTCAGCTGGACAGATGGCTGTGAGGTGGCATTCCGAGCTTTGAAAACAGCCCTGTGCAGCTCTCCAGTGTTGAAAGCCGTCGACAGCAGTCGGCCATTCCTGGTACAGACCGACGCCAGCGAATTTGGCTTCGGTGCTGTACTCAGCCAGGTTGATTCGGGGAACCAGGAGCACCCCGTGTTGTACCTGAGCTGGAAACTTCTGCCGAGGGAAGTGGCATACTCCACCATCGAGAAGGAGTGCCTGGCCATGGTCTGGGCACTGCAATGTTTGCAGCCCTACCTGTACGGGCGCACCTTCAAGGTGGTCACCGACCACAACCCTCTGAGCTGGCTACACACAGTGTCCGGAACCAATGGTAGGTTGCTACGCTGGAGCCTTGCCCTACAGCAGTATGATTTTGCCGTACAACACAAGAAAGGCAGCGATCATGGGAATGCTGATGGGTTGTCACGGCGTGGCGAACCCGCTGAGGTGCGCATGGCGGATTACCGACAGGTCATGCCTCCTTAGCGCCCTCTAAGAGGGGGAGGTGTGATGATACTGCAAGCTCCATTACTCGTGCTGTTCTAGAACTTTCCACATAGAACTACGACCCCCATCGTTTTGCCAGCACAGAGCAAAGCCCCCTCCCTCTCTCTCTGCAGTTCACTCCTCTCATCCCTCCCACCTCAGGAATTCTTTAGGAATTTCCTTTGTCTCAAAACCCTGCAGAAAGATACCATAGTCATTATGAGAATTCATTCTTTTGGTCATAACACGGTGGGAGCTTTCGCTAGAAACACGAAAGCTACGGTTTTGAATCAGGCGTCCATCAGGCGTCGTTCCCGTGGTACTGGTGAACCCATAACTCCAACAGAACCCGAGAAATGGAATTCTCGGATGCACCATGAACTATCTCACCCAAGTTTGGGCTCATTTGAACAGTCATTTCAAAGTAAGATCATTGATAGGTCTGCCATTATTCTCCTAGGTTCCCAGGATGAGGTATGGTTCTTATGATCTTCCAGAACTTAAAGCTAGAACTTGTAGCCCGGGCAGGTGGCCAGAAAACCATCCCCTTTTGTGAGGTCACCAGCCCACATGTATAAGTCTTGCAGTTAGCCCCCCCTGGTCATTCCAGGCTGTGATGACGTGACTAACAGATCTGCAAATGAACTATGACGTGTGGCTCCTTCCCCAGCCTGTCTTGCCTGTAACTGTCTAAGTGCCATGTAAGTTTTCACCTTTAATCCTGTTTTATTTTCAACTGTATTGTACATAACTGTATTGTCTCAGCTTGTTACATCTTTTTAAACTGTATAAACGCTGCCTGCAATTTTAGGAATAAACCTATAAAACTTATTAGTTTGTTTCTCCTGCTCTATAAATGATTTTGCACGTGCCTGAAGTACTACGCTACTGATTTGGGGTTGCTACGGACCCTCTTGATAAATTGTTCATTAAGTAAATCGTAGCTGGTGGCAGCTAAAAGAAGGGATGTAAAGTGTTGACTAGTGTTGAGCATTCCGATACCGCAAGTATCGGGTATCGGCCGATATTAGCTGTATCGGAATTCCGATACTTAGTTCCGATATTTTTCATATATCGTATACCGGAATCGGAAGTTCCCATAATTCTTTGAGAGGCAATGTGATTATAGTCAGCCAATGAGGAATCCTAAGAAGTGTGGGCACATCCTGTACTGCTGCGGTCATGTTAACTAATGGCATGGCTGTGATTGGATGCTGAAATGATGTCAGAATGCAGTATAAAAGGCGCCGCCGCCATTTTAGCGTCACTGTGCTGTGAACTCAGTTAGGGAAAGAACGCTGCTCTGCTGACTCTGAGGGACAGTTAGAGATTGCGATTTAGTGTACTGTGCTTTAGGTAGGCTAGTTTACCACCGGCTGTGTAAAGCTTCCTTTTGCCTGCAGTGTTGTTTTAACAGCTCTGCAAGGTGTGTGTGTGAGTGCAGGTGACGCTGCAGTTTGCTCTGCATCCAACGCTGTCTGTAGGCATCTGCACGTGTCACTCACTGACTATTTTTTTTTTCTTCAGTGTAATTCTTGCTGCTCCATGTAATTGAAATAATAGTGTGACGCGCTTCCATCCGTATACAATACCTTGGTTGCAAACACTGTAGAAGTCCACGAAGGAGTAGCCTTTCACAGATTGTGAACAGTTGTGTTTCAGTGTTCACTTCAGTCTGTGATTTTTTTTTTTTTTTTTTTGAGTGCAGATCACGCTCCAGTTACTTCAACTAATGCTGCTTGTACTCTGCTGAGCGTCTGTCACTGCCTCATCCTTGTAATTTTTCAAAAATTGCTGCTGCTTTCTTCTATTTAAAATTTACAAAAATCTATTAGTGTGACGCTCTTCCAGAGGACAGCGTTTGTTGGCCAGTTGTGAGTCTGCAGCACATGGTTGATTTCATGCTGCACTGCCTGAGAAATGACCGCCGCATCGGCCACATTCTCACCACGTCAGATTATTGGGTGTACACCCTCCTAGACCCTCGCTACCGGGACAACTTACAAAGCCTCATCACACCGTTGAACCGGGAGCGTAAAATGCTGGAGGACCAAGACACACTGTTGAAATCCATAATGTTCTCCATTCCAGCCGAGAGCGCTGCTGCTGCTACTGCTTTACAAAGCAGCTCTGTGCGTCGAGGCAGTGTAGACACCTCTGCAACAAGAGGGAGCACAAGCAGCGCCTCTGCACAGGGCAAGAGCTGTATGTTGAAAATGTGGCGAAGTTTTGTGACAGCGCCACCAAGGTCTACACCATAGTGATGGGAAATCTAGTTAATTTTGTTGATTAGTTCACCATGAACTAGTTCACTGAAAAGATTAGTTCAAAAGATTAGTTCATTTAGTTCAGTTTTTCTCCACCCTATCCTGTGAGGAGCTGATAGGAAATGCATCATGTGACCTCTGAACTAGATGAACTGCTGAACAAAATGTTCTATTGAGAATGACTCAGGACAGCCTAGTTCAATCTGATGCCTCTGACTGAGCCCAGCAGTGCCACATAATGATTGTGTATGAGGGGGCTGAGAAGCAGTTCAGCATCCACCATTTTAAGAACAGAACAGGGGTCAGTGTTAAAGATTTTAGCAAGACTGATCTTCTAGGCTAGAGGCATGAACTACACACAGAAACACTCTCTCATACACACATATGAGCTGTGTCTGTGTACTGTGTGTGCAATTTCATTTTTTATTAATAATATTATTATTACTGCTATATTTGTATTTGATGTGTGGTATGCCTTGGAGGTGCTGGCTTGCCCTGCTGCCAGTGTATTATCTGAGCGCGTCTTTAGTGCTGCAGGTGGTGTACTAACAGATCGTCGCATGCGACTATCCTCAGACAATGTAGACCGGCTTATTTTTCTGAAAATGAACAAGGCATGGATCTCACCAGAATTTGCCTGTCCGTTTTCAGATTAAATAACTGTTTGCCAACGTTTTCCAAGTCTCCTGTTATGTTCATCTTTCTACCACCTGAACTCTACTCCCTGGGCTACAACACTGCCAGTCACAGGGGAATGATCATTTACAAAACAAAATGTTATCCCCAACAAATAGTAGCGCAACGACTCCAGTGCCCACTTTATCGCCAGGCACTCTCTCTCTACAATGCTGTCTCTGTTTTTTGATGGAGTAAGTTTTCGACTCAGGAAACTAATGGGATGCTCCTCCCCGTTAAGCTCCAGTCCTGAGACAACACGGCACCCATACCTACCTCTGACGCATCAGTCTGGACAATGAATTCTCTTTTGAACTCGGGTGTGCTCAAAACTGGTGACCCACACAGTGCCCCTTTTATTGCCCCTGTTGATGACCCCTTGCTGATTTATTAACCGGCTCCACCAGATCCATGGGTATTCTCTCAAACTGGACCTCTAAAATTTTTAATGGCACCAAGGGACTCACTAAATGAGGCTGAGGACTGTGTACCTGGCGCATGCGACAAGAGTTACAATACCGTTTAACTTCTTGATAGACCCCCTGCCAGTAAAACCGTTGTATAATTCTGTGTAGGGTTTTCTTTTGGCACAAATGTCACCCTAGTACATGCGCATGCGCTAAGTCCATTACCAACCTCCGATATGACTGCGGTAGCAGCAATTGTTAAAAAATTTCAACATGTATTTTATAAACCTGATACAGCAAATCTTGGTTCAGCTCTAATTGTTGAAATACTGTAGCTGCCCCGGGGTGTTGGGGTTCCCCATTGACAACCAGTAAATTTTCACGGGCTAGACTCAACGTAGGGGCCGCGGAGTTGCGCCTTAACAAATTTGTCACCTGTCACATTTAAGTATTACAATTCAGGTCCCAGTGTCAAATCTTCCATCTCCCCAACTAACACTTCGATAGGAGAGGTGTTTTCCTACTCCACCGAAGGCAAAGGTAATACTGCCCACTGCACACATGTGTTATGCATAGTGAGACTGATAGTAGCCAACAAAGTAGCAAACAAAGGCCACTTGTGATCACCCTATCAGCGTAGGACCAATGCTACTCAAAAGATCTGCCATGATCCTGGACAAAATCTTGATATAATGGTCAATGAGTGAGAATGTACGATAGGATCCAGGCAGATGTGAAGGTTTGTTTGGTTTTAGTAGCACCTTCATGTGTGACATGTTTGAATGGCTGGGCAACCCTCCTGTCTCCAATATATGATTGAAGGTGCGTACCAATGTGGACGGGATATCCTCACTCAATAATTTTAATAATTTGGCTGTAAACCCGTCAGGTCCTGGAGCTTTCCCGTATTTAAAGTAACTTATCGCCGCTGTCACTTCCGTCACCTCAATTTGTTTTTTTAAAAGGAGAAGCTGATAGATTGTGATGGATGGTAACCGTATTCCATCTACAAAGGTGTTACCCTCCGCACTATCCGTATGTTCCACCTTATATAAGTCTGAGTAGTATTCTTGTAGAATGGTGTTTATGCTTCGAGGGTCTGTGTTCATGATCCCATGTTTATTCGTTAACGCTGTAATATGTTGAAGACGAATGTGATTTCCTTTCGCTAGTCGTGATAATAGTCTCCCTCATTTGCTACCATAACGATATACATCGGCTCTATAATTGTTATTACTGCTTGTCTCTCGTCGATATACCCATACGTGTAAGTCAGCCTTAGCCTGCTTACATCTATTTTTAACCTGTGTTGATGAACTTGTCTTGTTTGCCGTGTACCTATCGCGTAATATCCTGCTAGCCTGCGAGTAGTTTGTCGCGATCTTCTTTTTTAGCGTTGTCTGATAACCTATTAGTTTCCCGCGCATTACTCCCTTCCCTGCTGCCCATAAAAGTTCCGGCCTATCCCTAGTATCTCCATTATCCCTTACATATTAAAAACACCATTGCTTCACGTGATGTCGAAACTTCTCATCCATTAACAAATAGGTCGGGAAGCGCCAAGTTTGGTTTGGCCCCATCTGCACCATATCTGGCAGGGTCACTGATACGGGCGCGTGGTCATATATAGCTACGTTGTGCACATCTGCCTCTTCCACTCCCCTTAATAGCTCCTGTGCTAGCAATATATAATCTATTCTGGACCAAGAGTCATGTGGCGCCGAATAGAATTAATATTCACTGCCATCTGGGTTCAGGTGTGTCAAAATGTCTACAAAGTTACTCGTGTCTAGCAAGGGTTATAAACATGTGTCATGTGATCGCACATTCATTCGCATCGACCTACAGTTCTTCACTGGTTCGATTCACCATATTTAAGTCACCACCGTGGGTGGTTTTAATGCTCTCCTATCGGCCTGTTATGCTTGGATACCTGGGATAAATTCAGGAACGTCTCCAAACTCCCTACTCACATGTCAGCGCAGGAACCGTAAGAGGGAACGTGCTTGTTTTGTTGCGCATAGGTGGAGTTTTATACAGTAAATGATTACTGCTGTCTTATTTTTTGCGTCCCAAGGGCAGAATAAGGCTGCGTAACGTTACATTTTAGAGACACTCATATAATAGACACACGCTACCCTAACCGTGACACAAGGAAGGTATTGTTGCCGGATAAAGCCGCCATTTTAGCGTCACTGTGCTGTTAATTCTGTTTGGGACAGAACGCTGCTCTGCTGACTCTGAGGGACAGTTAGAGATTGCGATTTTGTGCACTGTGCTTTAGGCTGGCTACTTTACCAACCGCTGTGTACATCTTCCTTTTGCCTTGCAGTGTTTTTTTCACAGGTCTGCAAGGTGTGTGTGTGAGTGCAGGTGACGCGCTGCAGTTTGCTCGGCATACAACGCTGTATGTAGGCATCTGCACATGTCACTCTCACACTCTTTTTTTTTTTTTTCTTTAGTGTAATTCTTGCTGCTCAATTCAATTGAAATTATAGTGTGACGTGCTTCCATCCGTATCCAATACATTGGTTGAAAACACTGTAGAAGGACACAAAAAGCCCTTTCACAGCTAAGAGTTGTGTTCACTGTAGTCTGAGATTTTAATTTATTCAATTTTGATCACGCTCAAGTTACTTCTTCAAGCAATGCTGCTTGTACTCTGCTGAGCGTGTCTTACTGCCTCATCCTTGTCATTTTTCTCCAATTGGTGTACATGTACATCAAAGTAGTCTTCATTTGGATCGAAATCCAAGCAGGTACCCGGACACTCTATGGCTGCTTTTATACGGTGGACTGGCTCCAACATTCAATAACACTTAAGATGCAATCGGGCAAATTGTCAAGGCCCAATCCTCTTCTCCCTCTGATATAATAATAATAATAATCTTTATTTATATAGCGCCAACATATTCCGCAGCGCTTTACACTTTAACAGTTTCAAAACACAAGTCATAGGTAACAACGTTAACAATACAATAATTAAAGTAAAATAAGCCTACCCTGCTCGTGAGAGCTTACAATCTACAATGAGGTGGGGGAGATACAAAGTACAGGTGTGTATATATAATGGTGCATTTACAATGATGGTCCAGCCATCTTGAGGGAGTGACGGATGGATGGAGATAGTGAATGGGCTACACACACACACACTTACACACAGAACGACTTTGGTTATTGAATGTCATAGGCCACTCTGAACAAATGTGTTTTGAGGGAGCGCCTGAAACCAGGCAAATTGTGGATAGTCCTAATTTCTTGTGGTAGAGCATTCAAGAGGATTTGCGCAGCGCGGGAGAAGTCTTGTAGTCGGGAGTGGGAGGTACGGATTACTGCAGAGGTTAGTCGAAAGTCATTTGCAGAGCGCAGCAGTCGGTTAGGCCGATAGATAGAAATGAGGGAGGAGATGTAGGGGGGTGCTGCACTGTGGAGAGGACGGGTAGGGTGATAGATAGAAATGAGGGAGGAGATGTAGGGGGGTGCTGCACTGTAGAGAGCTTTGTGGGTGAGAACCAGTACTTTGAATTGGATCCTATAATGAATGTGCAGCCAGTGTAAGGACTGGCGAAGAGCGGACGCGTCCGAGTACCGATTAGCCAGATGGATGACCCTGGCTGCTGCATTAAGGATGGACTGGAGAGGGGATAGTCGAGTAATGGGGGGCCAAGTAATAGAGCATTGCAGTAGTCCAGGCGGGAGTGGATCAATGCTACAGTGAGGGTTTTTGTTGTTTCCATGGTGAGAAAAGGGCGGATTCTAGAGATGTTCTTTAGGTGTGTAGACGGCAAATATCTAACAAACAGGTCATGCTGGAGAGACTTGCACCTACTGCCACTCAGGGTCTTCAGCTCCTTTGTGAGAAACTAATGTTTGGCCAGCCAGTATATCAAATAAAGTTCATGAGAAATGGGAACTGAGGTTGGCTTCACTTTTGGTACTGGCTGGGTGCTAATACCAAACCATGGTGTGCCATTCAATGGATATTCCTGGCTGGTTGGAGACAAGCTCATTCCCACAGAAAAGTACCTGAAAGCTAAGGAGATGGTGGCCTCTCTCAACATGAAGGAGTTTGCTCGTTGTCTAGGACCCCTGCTGTGTACCTTGTCAACGTTGTGTTGAAGCTTGCAAGGATTAAGAGGTTACAGTGGTAAGTCTGGTTTTTACTAAAGATCCTGCTGTGTATTATAGTTTTTATGTTTTAAAAAAAATTAATCTTAGGAATGTTAAATAAATTTGTTATTTTTTTGGTTAAATACAATGTATCTTATGAATGTTAAATAATTTTTTTTTTGTTTTTTATAAAATAAAATGTATGTTATGAATGTTAAATAACTTTTTTTTTTTTTTTTCAGGTATTTGATCTACCGTAGCTAGTTGCTGATCGTTGACTCTACACCTCTCTCCCCAGAATGTTACTCGGGTTATGGGGAGAAAATCACCGCTATTCCAGACTGATTTCATGTTAATGTGTCTGGCTCTTACACAGCACACAGCACTTGATGTTAGTTTATCTTTTTCCTAAATTATTTGTTACACTGCCCTTCTCATATTTTATTTGCACTTTTTTTTTAAGCACAAGTTTTTTTACACTTCCTTGTTCTGTAAGTAGGCTTAATGGTTAAATGTTTTATACTAGATGTAAATATGTAACATGTAAATTTTAGATTAAGATTTTGCAAATTATTAGGTCCACACCATCAGGCTCTTTCGTCCCCTCTCCCTCAGAGTAGCGGTAATATATCGGACCCCAGGCTCGCCCACACAGTTCCTTGACCACTTCTCTGCCTGGCTGCCGCACTTTCATGTCCTCAGAAGTACCAACCCTTATCCTTGGAGACTTCAGCATCCCCATTAACAGCCCTACTTCCACACTCAAAACACATTTGTTCAGAGAGGCCTATCACATTCACTAATCAAAGTCATTCTATGTGTAACTGTGTGTGTGTGTAGCCCATTCACTATCTCCATCCATCCCTCACTCCCTGAAAATGGCTGGACCATCATTGTAAATACACCATTGTATATAAACAACTGTACTTTGTATCTCCCCCACCTCATTGTAGATTGTAAGCTCTCACGAGCAGGGCGGCTGATTCTGCTTTAATTATTGTATTGTTAACGTTGTTACTTATGACTTGTGTTATGAAACTGTTAAACTGTAAAGCGCTGCGTAATCTGTTGGCGCTATATAACTAAAGATTCTTATTAAGCGTTCACGGGTCCATGTGGAGGTAGACCGTGACGGCTCCTGCAACGATGTTTCTGAGGAACTGGAGAAGGAGGAGTCAATGTGTACAGCCTTGATTCCCGCAATCCTTGTAGTTGCCTGAACACGTACAGCGCCACTCGCAAGATCTGTACCCGGCTCCACAACATTGACCCAATGGGCAGTGAGGGAAAGGTATCATCCCTGGCCATGGGTACTGGTCCACGCAGCGGTGGTCAGGTGGACATTGCTACTGACGGAGTTTAGTAGCGCATGTTTAATTTTAACCTCAACAACATGCTTTTGAAGACCAGGGACGCTTGCCTGCTGAAATAAAATCAGCTTGGCACATTGTATTGTGGGACTGCCAATGCCATTAAGTTCCGTAAACTGTCAGTCTCCACCAGCCTGAATGACAGCATTTCAAGGGACAGGAGTTTTGCAATGCCAGCATTCAGAGCCTGTGGTCGTGGATGGTTTGCCGAGATTGGGCCTACACCCGATATGCCACAACCTGACACCCACAGATAAACAAGCCATAAAATCTCTGAAAGATAACCCCAACATTATTATTAAACAAGCAGATAAGGGGGTGCTATCGTTATTATGAATAAGACCCAATCTATTGCTGAAATTCATAGACAACTGTCAGTTAACCTAACCTACAGACAACTCAATTGTGACCCTACATTTTACATCTGTCAAAAAATTGATTGTATCCTGACAAAACATCTTTAATTGATCACCATAGACTGTAAGACTATGACATTACTTAATATTCAATACCCCATCACCCCTGTTTTCTACACACTCACAAAAATCAACAAAAAACTACATTATCCACCCGCATACCCTAGAGGGATAATTCTCCGTGTTCTACAGTATCACCCAAATGTTTAACATGTTGCCTAATTCCTATGTATATATATTCTTCACCCTATGTATATATTGTATATATTATCCATTGTCATTGACTGTAAATTTTTCTATCTCTTCCAGCGACTATTTGATAAAGGCCACTGCGTTGCCCAAAACGTCAGTCAGTCGTCTCATAGCTATTTTCTTTTTTCACATCAAGTGTGCAATAAAAATTTCAAATTTAACCATGACATATGCAGTTAAACTTGTGCTGTGATTCTCTATAGACTGTACATCTTCAGTGTGTCTTTGTAACTCAACTACGTGTTTTCTCCGCACATGTTTACACATATTTGTGGTATTGAGGTTACTGACACTTTACCTCTTTTTACTTTTTGATTACACAGCTTGCATTTGACATAGCAAATATCATGTGCAAGTGTGTGAAAAAAGGACCACGCAGTGCAAGTCCTGGGAGCGTCTGTTTAGACTTTTGGAAGAGAAATCCGAACAGGTGCCAAAATGGAGGCTACAGGCAACAGAGTATGCAGCCTAACTCTCCCTCCTGTTTGTACCATTGGGGCAATGTCTTCCTCTATCTTCCTTCTATCACTAACCACTTCTCTAGGCCTCTCCCAGATTTCAACCAAAGTACTGGTTCTAAGCCACAAAGCTATCCACAGTGCAGCACCCTTTCTACATCTCCCTCATTTCTATCTATCGGCCTAACCGACTGCTGCGCTCTGCAAACGACTTTCGACTAACCTCTGCACTAATATGTACCTCCCACTCCCGACTCCAAGACTTCTCCCGCGCTGCGCCAATCCTCTGGAATGCTCTACTCCAAGAAATTAGTACTATCCACAATTTGCATGGTTTCAGGCGCTCCCTCAAAACACATTTGTTCAGAGCGGCCTATCACATTCACTAATCAAAGTCATTCTATGTATTCTGTGTAAGTGTGTATGTGTGTGTGTGTCTCTAGCCCATTCACTATCTCCATCCCTCAGTCCCTTAAGATGGCTGGACCATCATTGTAAATGCACCATTGTATATAAACACCTATACTTTGTATCTCCCCCACCTCATTGTACATTGTAAGCTGTCACGAGCAGGGGCGACTTATTTAGCTTAAATTATTGTATTGTTAACGTTGTTACTTATGACTTGTGTTCTTAAACTGCAAAACTGTAAAGCGATGCGTAATATGATGGCGCTATATAAATTAATATTATTATTATTAGGATTCCTCTGAGCTGCTCCCACCACCTTCCTGTTCCTCACGCCATGTTGGGTCTTGGACCTCATCATCTCCACTACCCTCTGCCAACACCTGCTGCTGTTGTGTGGTCTGGCCAGCACCATGCTCAACAGAAACTGGCACCTGAGTCTCATCATCATCAGATGCGTTCTGCGGTGTGCTGACCATCGGCACTGGCTCACCCGCCTCTTCAGATTCAGAGAGACACAGCTGTTGCGCATCACTGCATACTGCCTCTTCTTCACATTCCAGAATGCTGCTTGGCTGGGCCCCTGTTTGCAAGCCAATAGATTCTGAGAACAGAAGCAGACACTCAGCTGGCTCCTGTACAGAACTCTCTGACTGCCTGGGCAATTTGACAGGCGGTGAAGAGACAGATGGTTGCTCAACAGTGCTGTGGTCCTGAGAGGAGGTGGAAGCAATTGAAGTCGATGCATTGGCTGACATCCAACCAACAACGGCTTCAATTTGTTCTTCCCGCAGCAGGGGGGTACTCCGAGCTCCTACAAAAGTGCGCATAAAGGAACGCTCACGGGGAAAACTGGTGGATGCTGTGTCACTGGGGGCCGCAGCAGCCACAGAATCCCCACGTCCTCTCCCTGAAGAAACTCCACGACCACGTGCCTTACTCCCTGCCTTCTTCATCTTGGTAGATTGATAAAGAAAGTCTGAAAAGTTATAAGGCCTAAGTGTGGTTATTTCGCAGAGACTGCAGTGAACACTGCACACAACTGTTCAGTAGGTGTGAAAGGCCCCTTTGTGTACTTCTATAGTGTTTGCAACAAATGTATTGTATACGGATGGAAGCGCGTCACACTAATAGATTTTATTTATTTGTAATAGAATGGATCAGTAACAATTAGAGAAAAATTTCAAGGATGTGCCAGTGACACACGCTCAGCAGACTACAACCAGCAGTGGTTGAAGAACTAACTGGAGCGTGATCTGCACTCCAAAAAGGAAAACCTCAGACTACAGTGAACACTGCACACAACTGTTCACTACCCAACGCGTCTCAGCAGGAAGGCAGTCTGTGCGTTAAAACAAAGGCGCAAGCATACATCCACATACCCTGTTTATAAAGCTATATAAAAAAAATTATGTAGTAGTGATGCACACTTTATTGAGGTACAGTATTACATCGCCATTCACCATCTGTGGCTATGCAGTCTCATCTATATATACCTTATCTATCCGTTGTTATGCTTGCAAGTCGACAGTCAGGCATAAATAGCAATTTTCACTATGCACTATGCACTTTTTAAAGGTTATGTTTGTTAATAAAAATGATTATTGCCACATATTATGAGTATTACATGATGGAAATTGCATAATTTTGTATAAACTGTTTAGTGACATTATTCAGCAAATGTAACATTTTAGTAATGTCACAGATAACTTGTAATGCTGATGATGTTTTGAAGTCAGACATTCATTGTCTATACAATAAAAATAGTGTACATACTGTTACTTATCCATCATTAATGGATTCAGATATGTACTTGTATGCTTTTATGTACAACCGTATAGCAGATTCCTTAACTAATTTATTTTGTGGTTTGCATTGCTGTTCAACATGTTAATGTATGTGTTTATGTTTGTCAATTCTTTATTTATCTAGATATTAGTTTAAATGAAATCATCATCTTATGGTAGTAAAGGTTATCTTTCTCTTGTTTGGAGTATAGACATTTAAAATTGACAGGTAACAAGGAAATTACTTGATCTAGTATTTAAACATCCTCCTTGACCCTGGGCTCCAACACCGCCAGTTGTTGCCTGTAAGTGCTGTTAGCACAGTCAACACTTACTCCTGTGTTACTGGGGTTCAGTAATGTCAGCTGTTCCCCTGCTGTGTGTACGTCAAAAAGTCCTGCTGCCTCCACCCTGTTCTATTCTCATCCCTGGGCTACAACACCGCCAGTTGTTGCTCGGAAGTGCTGTTAGAACAGTCAACACTTGCTCCTGTGTTACTGGGGTTCAGTAATGTCAGCTGTTCCCCTGCTGTGTGAACGGCAAAAAGTCCTGCTGCCTCCAACCGGTTCTCTTCTCATCCCTGGGCTCCAACACCAACAGTTGTTGCTCGGAAGTGTCATTGGCACGGGTACTCACTCCTGCCCAGACTGGTTACAGCACGCCATCTGTTTCCTGTCAGTGTAAACGTCACTTAGCCTCCAATAAGTTGTCCTGTCGTGTTGCGGTCGGGTTACCTGACTCTATGGTGCCTGGAGTTTAGGTGATTCCTATGTGTGCTGTGGGATATGTAAATAAAGGCTCTTTCCGTTGTGACAATAGGACAATCACCCACTGTAGTACTGTGGGATTCGGTAACTGCGGCCGGCTCGTGGCCTGTCAACTTAAATTTCCATGGGTACCTTCTGCTACCCGTCCGGGTTCCAGTACCATCAGCTGGTTCTCCGCAGTGCCTTTGGCCTAGGTGCCTCCATCTCGGTATCCGAGTTCCAGCAACGTCTGCTGGTCCTTGGTAGTGCTTTGGAGCACAGGTACCTCCTGCTTAGTAACCGTGTCCCAGTAACGTCAGCTGGTCCTCGGTTGTGCCATTGGCTCTTTTCCTTCTGCTGCCCCTCCGGGTTCCAGCACAGTCAGCTGGTCCTCGTTACTTGCATTGGCTCTTGTACATTCTGCTACCCGTCCGGGTTCCAGTACCGTCAACTGGTTCTCCGCAGTGCCTTTGGCCTAGGTGCCTCCATCTCGGTATCCGAGTTCCAGCAACGTCTGCTGGTCCTTGGTAGTGCTTTGGAGCACAGGTACCTCCTGCTTAGTAACCGTGTCCCAGTAACATCAGCTGGTACAAGATTGTGCTACAAATACAAGATACAGAACAAGAGACACAAGAACAATAAGCAGAAGATCTAAAAGCAGAAGAACATGAAGTATAAGACCAAAATGAAGAGCAAAATATATGCTCCAAATTATAAGCATAAGAAGACTAAGCAGTGTATGGGGGTGAGTCCGTTCCTCCTCGTGGTGCCCCTGGAAAATGCCTGATGCTGCTGCAGGCTAAACTGAACACGGACAAATACTGTTGTAATTTAAATCTTTTGTGGCAGCAAGAACGGAACGATGAAAAATTCATACTTTGACAGATTACAAGTACAGGATTCTCTGTCACAAATAAGAATATGATGAAGAAGATGAAGGACTATAACATGAAGAAGAATAATAGTTTAAAAAGAACAATATGAGTAATGTTAACAAAAAGATGAAAAGCAAGAAGTTTTAGAAGAAGATAAAGAAGGTGAAGATGAAGAATAATTTGATGACAACGATGATGCTGCTGAAGATTATGAAGGAGAAAGTGTGGCAAAAGTTAAAAAGGTGAAGAGCATGGAAGTTGTGAAATATACATATTTGCCAAAATAGAAAAAAGGTTAACAACATTGTCAATTTCTTCGTCAATCCGAACGTATTTCCTAAAAAAAAAAAATTAATGCTATTCCATTGGATTGGGTTAAACATCTATGCCTTTAATGTCTCCTCAACCTCCCCCAATACATTCTACATTACTCTTTGTTGTTTTCCTTCATGTACAATTAACCTACAAGGCAAGAATGGGGTTTTTTTAATTTCGATATTTTGTTCCCATAGACTTACATTGGACTTCCGGTATCGGTATCGGGTATCGCCGATATTTTTTGGGTATCGGCGATACCATTCCGATTCCGATACTTTTGGATATCGGAAAGTATCGCTCAACTCTAGTGTTGACCTATTGGGTGGCGTTGGTAGTGACGGAGTGGGTTTTATTAGTGTATTGCCTGGCTGCGGCCGGAGTAATCATAATTCCCTCACTGCAGCGTGCCAATAGCCAGCACACATCCAAGTGGCCCGTCTGGCGACTAATTATCCTAGGTGCAGTTCCCTGACTGACCTGAGGGTAAGGGGGGCGCCAGAGAGCTGCAAGTTCCTAAGTAGAAGTGGGATAATTATAAATCCCTGCAGATTATTGGTCGGACGGCAGCAGCCGTCGTGTGTGTGCGCGTTTCGTCACATTTGTGGCAACGGAGGGATCACAAGCCGTGATACCCGGGCTACCGTGTGGCGGACCGTGTGCACGTTCATCACAAACACCCCAGAATATCGGGACCACATATAACACCCCAGAATATCGGGACCATATATAATAACCCCAGAACATCGGGACGATATAACACCCAGAATATCGGGACCGTATATAACACGCCAGAATATCGGGACCGTATATAACACCCCAGAATATCGGGACCGCATATAACACCCCAGAATATCGGGACCGTATATAACACCCCAGAATATCGGGACCGTATATAACACCCCAGAATATCGGGACCACATATAACACCCCAGAATATCGGGACCGTATATAAACCCCAGAATATCGGGACTGTATATAACACCCCAGAATATCGGGACCTGATATAAACACCCCAGAATATCGGGACCGCATATAACACCCAGATTATGGGACCGCATATAAACCCCAGAATATCGGGACCGATATAACACCCCAGAATATCGGGACCGCATATAACACCCCAGAATATCGGGACCGCATATAACACCCCAGAATATCGGGACAGCATATAACACCCAGAATATCGGGACGCATATAACACCCCAGAATATCGGGACGTATATAACACCCCAGAATATCGGGACCGTATCAACACCCCAGAATATCGGGACGCATATAACATTACAGAATATCGGGACTGTATATAACACCCCAGAATATCGGGACAGCATATAACATCACAGAATATCGGGACCGCATATAACACCCAGAATATCGGACCGTATATAACACCCAGACTATCGGACCGCATATAACACCCCAGAATATCGGGACATCATATAACACTCCAGAATATCGGGACCGTATATAACACCCCAGAATATCGGGACATCATATAACACCCAGAATATCGGGACCGCATATAACACCCCAGAATATCGGGACAGCATATAACACCCAGAATATCGGGACCGCATATAACACCCCAGAATATCGGGACAGCATATAACACCCAAGAATATCGGGACCGCATATAACACCCCAGAATATCGGGACGCATATAACACCCCAGAATATCGGGACATCATATAACACCCAGAATATCGGGACCGCATATAACACCCCAGAATATCGGGACAGCATATAACCCAGAATATCGGGACCGCAGATAACATCCCAGAATATCGGGTACGTATATAACACCCAGAATATCGGGACCGCATATAACACCCCAGAATATCGGGACAGCATATAACACCCCAGAATATCGGGACCGTATATAACACCCCAGAATATCGGGTACGTATATAACACCCAGAATATCGGGACCGCATATAACAACCCAGAATATCGGGACCGTATATAACACCCCAGAATATCGGGACAGCATATAACACCCCAGAATATCGGGACCGTATATAACACCCCAGAATATCGGGACCGCATATAACACCCCAGAATATCAGGTCCGTATATAACACCCCAGAATATCGGGACCACATATAACACCCCAGAATATCGGGACTGTATATAACACCCCAGAATATCAGGTCCGTATATAACACCCCAGAATATCGACACCGCATATAACACCCCAGAATATCGGGACTGTATATAACACCCAGAATATCAGGTCCGTATATAACACCCCAGAATATCGGGACCACATATAACACCCCAGAATATCGGGACTGTATATAACACCCCAGAATATCGGGACCGTATATAACACCCAAATAACGGGACCGTATATAACACCCCAGAATAACGGGACCGTATAACATAATTTTGCCTCTATACAAGTCACTGGTGCGACCACACTTAGAATACTGTGTGCAGTTCTGGTCTCCGGTGTATAAGAAAGACATAGCTGAACTGGAGCGGGTGCAGAGAAGAGCGACCAAGGTTATTAGAGCACTGGGGGGTCTGCAATACCAAGACAGGTTATTACACTTGGGGTTATTTAGTTTGGAGAAACGAAGGCTTAGGGGGGATCTTATTACAATGTATAAATATATGAGGGGACAGTACAAAGACCTTTCTAATGATCTTTTTACTCTTAGACCTGTGACGGGGACAAGGGGCATCCTCTACGTCTGGAGGAAAGAAGGTTTAGTCATAATCACAGACGCAGATTCTTTACTGTAAGAGCAGTGAGACTATGGAACTCTCTGCCGTCTAATGTTGTAATGAGGGATTCACTACTAACATGTAAGAAGGGACTGGATGAAAAGTATAATATTACAGGCTATATTCACTAGTTTCCTAGATACAGCGTTGATCCAGGGAGCTAGTCTGATTGCCGGATGTGGAGTCGGGAAGGAATTTTTTTCCCCAATGTGAAGCTTACTGTTTGCCATTTGGTTTTTTTTTGCCTTCCTCTGGATCAACATGTTAGAGCAGGTTAGGATAGGATATGGGGAGAACTAGATGGACTTAAAGTCTTCCTTCAACCTTAATAACTATGTTACCACCCCAGAATAATAATAACAATAATAATAATAAAGGGACCGTATATAACACCACAGAATAACAGGACCGTATATAACACCCCGAATAACAGGACCGTATATAACACCCCGAATAACAGGACCGTATATAACACCCCCGAATAACAGGACCGTATATATCACCCCAGAATAACAGGACCGTAAATAACACCCAGAATAACAGGACCGTATATAACTCCCCAGAATAACAGGACCGTAAATAACACCCCAGAATAACAGGACCATATATAACACCCCAGAATAACGAGACCGTATATAACAATCCAGAATAACGAGACCGTATATAACATCACAGAATAACAGGACCGTATATAACAATCCAGAATAACGAGACCGTATATAACACCCCAGAATAACAGGACCGTATATATCACCCCAGAATAACAGGACCGTATATAACATCACAGAATAACGAGACCGTATATAACACCCCAGAATAACAGGACCGTATATAACACCTCAGAATAACGAGACTGTATATAACATCACAGAATAACGAGACCGTATATATCACCCCAGAATAACAGGACTGTATATAACACCTCAGAATAACGAGACTGTATATATCACCCCAGAATAACAGGACCGTATATAACATCACAGAATAACGAGACCGTATATAACACCCCAGAATATCGGGACCCTATATAACATCACAGAATAACAGGACAGCATATAACACCCCAGAATATCGGGACCCTATATATCACCCAGAATAACAGGACCGTATATATCACCCCAGAATAACAGGACCGTATATAACAATCCAGAATAACAGGACCGTATATATCACCCCAGAATAACAGGACCGTATATAACACCCCAGAATAACAGGACCGTATATATCACCCCAGAATAACAGGACCGTATATAACTCCCCAGAATAACGGTACTGTATATATTACCCTAGAATTAGAGATGAGCGACTTTGCCTCCAGGAGGGTCGAGTCGGGTTTCGGACCATCCAACTTTCACAAAAGTCGAGTCGAACGAAATCGGCCGACTATCGGAAAAAGTCGGAGGTCCGACTGAAACACGAAACCCAACACAAGTCAATGGGGAATAAAAGTCGGCAGTGAGTGGAGGACAGTAAACACCTACAGTGCCCATTTCACTGCCAATAACATCAATTCTTATTACTTAAGCTTGTCAACCTTAACTTACTTTATAATAATAGTAACACATTAAAAACTGGGGGTTATTTGGCTAAAGTTGTGGGGGAGCAGAGCTGGCTCCAGGTTTTCGCGGGCACCGGGCAAAAGAGTCTCAGTGGGCCCCTTTAACACAGACCACAATTCATGATGCACAGATACGGCAGAGAAATATAGGTATAGTACAATGCCAAATACTTCACTTCTTACATTACATGACTGATATCTATTGTAAATTCTACAATAGCTCAAAAACCGGACAGTATAGTCCTCCATACAGTATTATGGCCACCACATAGTGCTCCATACAGAATAATGAGCCCCATATATTGCTCCATACAGAATAATGAGCCCCATATATTGCTCCATACAGAATAATGAGCCCCATATATTGCTCCATACAAGAATTAAATGAGGCACCATATAATGTTCCATACAGTATATGATGGTCCCCATATAATGTGCCATACAGTATAGGACGGTCCCCATAGAGTATAATGAGCCCCACATATTGCTCCATACAGTATAATGAGTCGCATATAAAGCTCCATACAGTACATGATGGGCCCATATATTGCTCCATACAGAATGGGCTCTGTTATGTTTCGGTAGCTGAGGAGAAATTGCAAAAAATAGCAAAAGCAGTAATACACCAGAGAGGCTGGAACCTATTGGATTGCAGTAACCTAAACTAACCGTCACACTAGAAGTAGCCGTGGAGCGTACCTACGGTGATCCTAGACGCCTCGTCACAGCCGGAGAGATAGCTACACCTAAAGGCAGAAAGATGAAAGCTATCTGCCCTGGAGCAGATCCCCAAAGAAATAGGAAGCCCCCAAACATGTAATGGCGGTTAGACAAGAAGAAAATACGGACACAGACAGAAAATAGAATGAGCAAACGCTGGGGCCCAATCTGTCTAGATAGAAAAGTATAGGAAAGAATTCTGACTGCAACCCAAAAAAACCCTGACAAAAATACCAACACTTCTGATTAACAAAAAAAACCTGAGACCACCGATCTCAACCACCTAAATCAGATCCCTGGTGTAACAAACAGCAATTCAGCAAATAAAAAGTGACAAAGGGATAAAGCAAAAGTGCCAACACAAACTGAGCACAATTGCAGCGCCAGACCCCCAAAAGGGGACAGGCTGCAGTCCACTGCAAGCAGCAAACAAGCAGTGAAAATCCAACAGAGGAAAAAAAAACAGCAAACACTTATCTGCAGAGAGCAGGGAAGCAAGATGTGCTCCAAGCAAGACCAGGAGGAACAATTGATTACTGACAAGGCTGCTGGGAGTTCAGATCACCTATATCAGACCATTCGGATCCATTCTGCAATTAGTTCATTACCCTCAGCAACCACAGGAGGGAACCCCAGCTCCAAAGTCGCCTCCAGCGTATTCACAACAGTACCCCCCCTTGAGGAGGGATCACCGAACCCGCACCTGCGCAACAAGGCCGATCAGGATGAGCTCGATGATAGGCACGGATCAGTCTCCCAGCATGGATGTCAGAAGCAAACACCCAAGAATTGTCCTCCTGACCATAACCTCTCCACTTAACCAAATACTGGAGTTTCCGTCTAGCAAAACGAGAATCCAATATTTTCTCAACCACATACTCCAAATTGCCCTCAACCAAAACAGGGTCAGGAGGCGCAGCCGTAGGAACCACTGGCTCGACAAACCTCTTCAATAAGGACTTCTGGAACACGTTATGGATCTTAAATGTCCCTGGAAGAAGCAAACGGAAGGAAACCGGATTAATAATTTCCATGATCTTATAAGGTCCAACGAACTTTGGCTTAAATTTTGGAGATGCAACCTTCATAGGGATATTCCTTGAGGACAACCAAACCAAGTCCCCCACTTTAAAACGAGGACCATCAGTCCTATGCCGGTTGGCAAACCGCTGGGCCTTCTCCTGAGAGAGAGACAACCTCTCCACCACCTGGTCCCAAATCTGCTGCATACGCTGCACAATAGAGTCAACCCCCGGACAGACAGAAGCCTCCGCCTGTCCTGAAGAAAATCGAGGGTGAAACCCAGAATTGCAGAAAAATGGAGACATCAAGGTGGCAGAGCTAGCCCTATTATTAAGAGCAAACTCAGCCAAAGGCAAAAAAGAGACCCAATCATCTTGATCAGCAGACACAAAACATCTCAAGTAAGTCTCCAAGGTCTGGTTTGTTCTCTCGGTATGTCCATTGGTCTGAGGGTGAAATGCAGAGTGTTAAAAATGCTTAATTTCATATATTTTTCAAGGACTTGTTACCAGATGTGATACTTTAAAGAAATGTCACGTTTCTAAAATAAAAAAATATAATGGTTTATTGGACTGTTCACCAAAAAAACATCATTGCAGGAAAACATAAAATGAGTGAAATAGTTATGAAGAGATTGTCCATTTGTCCATAGCAAAGCCTATACACTTCTTCCTTGGTATCCTGAATGGTAAAAATGACATCTGTTTCTCAGCAGTGTCTCAGGGAAGCAACACGTGGTTACATGGCAGCTGGCTGTTCATTCATCCTAGTGTCCTTGTCCCATGTGTCTGTAGAGAGAGTGACAGAGCCCCCTCCCTTTGTGTAGTCATTATATATACGTCCCTTAGATCACGTGGTCTCTATATATGGGGATGACACTTTACCATACAGAAATAGCATCTGTAATGTCAGCTGAAAGTCAATGTACTCGGTGCAGAATTGAATGTAGAATAAATCCATAACCAATAATTAATATTTAACAATTCCCCCTTTTGAGGGTGACAGACATTATTTGGAACCCTCAAAGTAGAGAAGTTCATCTTTAGGATAATCAGATCTTCTTTCTTCTTTTCTTTTTCTTTGGCAAAATAATTTAATTTCCATAATAATTATATCAGATTATTGTTATACACACTCAATAACATAATGATGTGAATTCATGTTATGGTAAGTCGTGACCAATATTCATATAAAATATGTGTATTATACTTTCCTAAACCTAAATTGAAGCATCTCGGGTCCAGTCATCATCATCTGATGTCATCTGGTCTTCATGTTGACGTCTTGTTCTTGGTTCTTTTAAAACACAGTCTTTATACGATAATTCCTTTGAAATAACATGTAGATATTGTGGAGACCGTGTGTCATGTGTCCATCAAAGTCCATAAATTCAAATGTTGATAAGAAAACAAAGTCCATAGATGAAATGAAGCTTTAATATCTGAGCAGTGTCATCTTTAACCCCTTAATGACCGCCGATACGCCTTTTAACGGCGGTCATTAAGGGTACTTAAACCACAGCGCCGTTACCTAAAGCTAGGTTATATAACCTTTCTGGTCCTGAGAGGCAGGCTATGAAAGATTATATTTCGGAAAGTCTGGCCAAAGGGCATATTAGACCTTCATCTTCCCCAGTGGCCGCGGGGTTCTTCTTTGTGAAGAAAAAAGATGGAGGCCTACGCCCTTGCTTGGATTTCCGCGAACTTAATCGGATTACTGTTCGAGATCCGTATCCACTCCCTCTGATTCCTGATCTCTTCAATCAAATTGTTGGCGCCAAATGGTTCTCTAAATTGGATCTCAGGGGGGCGTATAATCTGATTAGGATAAAAGAGGGGGATGAGTGGAAAACGGCGTTTAACACGCCGGAGGGACATTATGAGAACCTTGTCATGCCTTTTGGTCTGACTACTGCACCAGCAGTATTCCAACATTTTGTTAATGACATTTTTCGTCATCTGGTGGGGCTGTTTGTGGTCGTATATTTGGATGACATTTTAATTTACTCACCAGATCTTGTGTCTCACCAGGAGCATGTGAGACAGGTGTTGCAGATCTTGCGAGACAATAAACTATACGCCAAACTGGAAAAGTGTGTATTCGCCGTACAGGAACTTCAGTTTTTGGGTTTCTTGGTGTCAGCCTCCGGTTTCCGTATGGACCCTGATAATGATAATGAGGTGATAATGAGGGTTGAACCAGATCATCAGGAGAGTTGCAAATTTCTGGTGTTGCATAATCTGCATGACATTATTGTACTAGGTTTCCCTTGATTACAGTCTCATAATCCTGTTTTGGATTGGAAATCTGTGTCTGTGACCAGTTGGGGCTGTGTTATGTTACGGTAGCTGAGGAGTGCAGGTAAAAAAAGGAAATACACCAGAGCAGTTGGAATCTATGAGATTGCAGTACCCTGACTAACCACCGCAACTAGAGGCAGCCGTGGAGCGTTCCTACGTTGGTCCTAGATGCCTCGTCACAGCCTGAGAAACTAACTACACCTAAAGATAGAAATAGGAAAGCTATCTGCCCCGGAGCAGAACCCCAAAGATAATAGAAAGCCCCCAAACATGTAATGGCGGTTAGACAAGAGGAAATACTGACACAGAAAGAAAATAGTATGAGCAAATGCTGGGGCCCAAACTATCTAAATAGAAAAGGACAGGAAGGGTACTCACTGCAATCTCAGAAAACCCTGAAAAAACACCAACTCTACTAATTTCAAAATCACCTGAGATCACACGACCTCTACCACCTAAATTAGTTCTCTGGTGTAACAAAATAAAAACAGCAGCCACTGAAAAAACTGGAAAAAGCAAAAGTATAAAACACAGTGGCTGGACTAAACAGAGAGGGCAAAAGCCCCCGGAGGGACCCTGAAGGCCCCCAAAGAAGTGCAGGACAAAATGCAAAAATATAGCACAAACACAAAAGAAGCAAAAGTCTTATCTGTAAGCAGGAGATGCAGACACGACACAGCAGGCTACAAGGGAAACTGGAATGAAGGATTCAGACCAGAACAATTGATCACCGGCAACCCTGATGGGAAAATGACTCCCTTATATAAGACCAGTCAGTAACACCTGATTCCCAGTCCTCACAATCTTCACTAGCACCGCTTGTAACCACCAGAGGGAGCCTCTGCTCAGAACTCATCTCAAACCCATTCACAACAGTACCCCCCCCTTGAGGAGGGGTCACCGAACCCCCATTTGAGCAACCAGGTCGGTCAGGATGAGTTCTATGATACGCACGGATAAGTCTCCTAGCAAGATTGTCCGAAGCAAACACCCAAGAATTGTCTTCCTGACCATAACCTCTCCATTTAACCAAATACTGGAGTTTCCGTCTAGAAAAACGAGAATCCAATATTTTCTCAACCACATACTCCAGATTGCCCTCAACCAAAACAGGGTCAGGAGGCACAGCAGCAGGAACCACTGGCTCAACAAACCTCTTCAACAAGGACTTGTGGAACACGTTATGGATCTTAAATGTCCCTGGAAGAAGCAAACGAAAAGAAACAGGATTAATAATCTCCATGATCTTATAAGGTCCAATGAACCTAGGCTTAAATTTAGGAGATGCTACTCTCATAGGAATATTCTTTGAGGACAACCAGACCAAGTCCCCCACTTTAAACCGAGGACCATCAGTCCTATGCCGGTTAGCAAACCGCTGGGCCTTCTCCTGAGAGAGGGACAACCTCTCCACTACCTGGTCCCAAATCTGTTGCATACGCTCCACAACAGAGTCAACACCTGGACAGACAGAAGCCTCCGTCTGTCCTGAAGAAAATCGAGGGTGAAACCCAGAATTACAGAAAAACGGAGACATCAAAGTGGCAGAGCTAGCCCTATTATTAAGAGCAAACTCAGCCAAAGGCAAAAAAGAGACCCAGTCATCCTGATCAGCAGACACAAAGCATCTTAGATAAGTCTCCAATGTCTGGTTTGTTCTCTCAGTTTGACCATTGGTCTGAGGATGAAATGCCGAGGAGAAAGACAATTGAACACCCAGTTTAGAACAAAAAGTCCTCCAAAATCTGGAAACAAACTGGACTCCTCTGTCAGACACAATGTTCTCAGGAATGCCGTGTAAACGAACCACGTGCTGAAGGAACAACGGCACCAATTCAGAGGAGGAAGGCAACTTAGGTAATGGCACAAGATGTATCATTTTGGAAAACCTATCACAAATTACCCAGATGGTGGTCATTCTCTGAGAAACAGGAAGATCGGAAATGAAATCCATAGAGATATGGGTCCATGGTCTCTTGGGCACAGGCAATGGCATCAACAAACCACTAGAGCGAGAGCAAGGCTTGGAGCGAGAGCAAGTCCCGCAGGACTGCACAAATTCCCTGACATCACGAGACAAGGTAGGCCACCAAAAGGACCGACTAACCAAGTCTCTGGTACCAAAAATTCCGGGATGCCCAGCCAATGCGGAACAATGAATCTCAGACATCCCACTCTTTTTCCATTGGTCCGGGACAAACAATTTTCCAACAGGGCAGTGCTCGGGCCTATCCTCCTGACACCCCTCCAGAGCAAGTCTCAAATTGGGCGAGATGGCGGAAAGAACTACACCCTCTTTCAAAATAACAGAAGGATCAGATAACTCAGGAGAGTCCGCAAGGAAACTCCTCGAGAGGGCATCCGCCTTAACATTCTTAGTGCCAGGAAGAAAGGAAACCACAAAATTAAAACGTGTGAAAAACAAGGCCCATCTGGCCTGTCTAGGATTGAGTCGCTTGGCAGATTCCAGATAGACCAGATTCTTATGGTCCGTAAGGACCACCACCTGATGTTTGGCTCCCTCCAGCCAATGTCTCCACTCTTCAAAAGCCCACTTCATGGCCAATAACTCCCGATTACCTACGTCATAATTACGTTCAGTAGGAGAAAATTTTCGAGAGAAAAAGGCACAAGGGTTACTTTTAGAGGTCTCTGGATCTTTTTGGGACAAAACGGCACCTGCCCCAATTTCAGAGGCATCAACCTCCACCTGAAATGGCAGAGAAACATCAGGCTGCCGTAGAACAGGAGCAGAAGTGAATCTCTGCTTAAGTTCCTGAAATGCAGAGACTGCCTCAGGAGGCCAATTCACCACATCAGAACCCTTTCTGGTCAAATCAGTTAATGGTTTAACAATAACCGAGAAATTACCAATAAATTTACGATAAAAATTGGAAAAAACCCAAAAATCTCTGAAGAGCCTTTAATGAAGTAGGTTGGACCCAATCACAGATGGCCTGAACCTTGACCGGGTCTATTTCAATAACAGATGGGGACAAAATGAATCCCAGAAATGAGATCCTCTGTACGCCAAAAAGACACTTTGATCCCTTCACATACAGAGCATTCTCTCTCAAAATCTGGAATACAGTTCGAACATGTTTCACATGAGAGTCCCAGTCATTAGAAAAAATCAAGATATCATCCAAATAAACAATCAGAAATTTGTCCACAAAATCCCTGAAAATGTCATTCATGAAGGACTGGAAGACGGAAGGAGCATTAGTGAGCCCAAAGGGCATCACTAGGTACTCAAAATGCCCTTCAGGGGTATTGAATGCCGTCTTCCATTCATCCCCGTGCTTAATGCGAATAAGGTTATACGCCCCCCTGAGGTCAAGCTTGGTAAACCAAGTAGCGTTTTTCACCCTGGAAAACAGGTCAGAAATCAAGGGTAACGGGTATTGATATTTCACAGTAATATTGTTCAAGAGACGATAATCAATACACGGCCTTAATGAACCATCTTTTTTGGCCACAAAGAAAAAAACGGCACCTAAGGGTGAAGAGGATGGTCTGATATGACCCTTCTCCAATGATTCCTTGATATAAGACCGCATTGCGTCATGTTCAGGTACAGACAAGTTAAAAAGGCGACCTTTAGGGAATTTACTACCCGGCACTAATTCAATAGCGCAGTCATAGCTCCTATGGGGAGGCAAGGATGCAGATTTACTTTCGCTAAACACATCAGAAAAATCAAACAAAAAGTCAGGAACATCCTGAGCCTGGGGGGAGGCAGAAAAAACAGGAGTGTTGGTATTAACACATTGGCAGCCCCAACTGGTTACAGACACAGATTTCCAATCCAAAACAGGATTATGAGACTGTAACCAAGGGAAACCCAGCACGATAATGTCATGCAGATTATATAGAACCAAAAATTTGCAGCCCTCCTGGTGATCAGGTTCAACCCTCATTATCACCTGAGTAGAAAACTGGGGTTTATTCTCAGCCAAAGGGGTAGAATCGATCCCCAGTAGGGGAATAGACTTCTGTAGGGGTATCAAGGGAAACCCACAACGTTTAGCAAAATCATAATCCATCAGGTTAATAGCTGCTCCAGAATCAACGAAAGCCTGAGCAGAAAATGAGGACAGAGAGCATATCAGAGTGACAGTTAATAAAAACTTAGTCTGAACACTACCCAAGACAACTGAGCGTGCAAAACATCTTCCCCGCTTAGGGCAGACTGAAATAGCATGAGAGGCATCACCACAGTAGAAACATAACCCATTGCGCATTCGAAACTCATGACGCTGTGCCCCAGACACCACTCTATCACACTGCATGGGTTCAGAAGCTGGTTCACAAGGCAACACCATTCCACGCATACTTCTCCGCTCACGCAAACGTCTGTCAATTTGAATCGCTAATGACATAGAATCATTGAGACCAGAGGGGACAGGGAATCCCACCATAACATCCTTTACATTATCTGACAGACCCTTCCGGAAAAGGGCCGCCAAAGCGTCGTCATTCCATTTGGTCAGGACTGCCCACCTACGGAATCTCTGACAGTATAACTCAGCGTCATCAAGCCCCTGATTTAATGCCAGCAAGGTTTTTTCAGCTTGATCAGTGACATTAGGCTCATCGTACAATAACCCCAAAGCCTGAAAAAACGCATCAACATCACTCAAAACAGGATCCCCAGGTATCAGGGAAAAAGCCCAATCCTGAGGATCGCCGCGCAGGAGAGAGATGATAATTTGAACCTGCTGCGCTGCGTTTCCTGAGGACTTAGATTTTAAGGCAAAAAACAATTTACAATTATTTTTGAAATTCTGAAACTTAGCTCGATCCCCTAAAAACAAATCTGGCATGGGGATCCTAGGTTCCACAACAGGCAACCCAGCAAGATAGATAGCAATACTCCGAACCTCAGTGGCAAGCTGATCCACACGGCCAGACAACTGTGCAAACTCCATTGAGAGACAAGATCCTCCCCAGCACCCAGAGATACAGAGGAAAAAAAAAAATGCAACAAACAGAAAAATATCTCTGACAACTCTGACAACTTTTTTTCTTTCACAATATTTTTTTCCTTCTGTGAGTACCATACAATTTCAATTTTTAGGCCGGTGATACTGTTATATTTCGATAGCTGAGGAGTGCAGGTAAAAAAGGCAATACACCAGAGCAGTTGGAATCTATGAGATTGCAGTACCCTGACTAACCACCACAACTAGAGGCAGCCGTGGAGCGTTCCTACGTTGGTCCTAGACGCCTCGTCACAGCCTGAGAAACTAACTACACCTAAAGATAGAAATAGGAAAGCTATCTGCCCCGGAGCAGAACCCCAAAGATAATAGAAAGCCCCCAAACATGTAATGGCGGTTAGACAAGAGGAAATACTGACACAGAAAGAAAATAGTATGAGCAAACGCTGGGGCCCAAACTATCTAAATAGAAAAGGATAGGAAGGGTACTTACTGCAATCCCAGAAAACCCTGAAAAGCACCAACTCTACTAATTTCAAAATCACCTGAGATCACACGACCTCTACCACCTAAATTAGTATTCTGGTGTAACAAAATAAAAACAGCAGCCACTGAAAAAACTGGAAAAAGCAAAAGAACAAAACTCAGTGGCTGAACTAAACTGAGAGGGCAAGCCCCCGGAGGGGACCCTGAAGGCCCCCAAAGAAGTGCAGGACAAAATGCAAAAATATAGCACAAACACAAAAGAAGCAAAAGTCTTATCTGTAAGCAGGAGATGCAGACACGACACAGCAGGCTACAAGGGAAACTGGAATGAAGGATTCAGACCAGAACAATTGATCACCGGCAACCCTGATGGGAAAATGACTCCCTTATATAAGACCAGTCAGTAACACCTGATTCCCAGTCCTCACAATCTTCACTAGCACCGCTTGTAACCACCAGAGGGAGCCTCTGCTCAGAACTCATCTCAAACCCATTCACAACAGGCCACTAGGCCTTATCACCAAGGTATTCCCAAGCAAGGATGAGAAGGTGCGCAAGGTCGAGGTCAAAGTGTGGAAGGCTGGGGAGAGTAAACTATTCCTCAGACCAGTTGCGGAACTAGTTTTACTGCTTTCGCCAAAAGAGCCTGTATGTGGCATCAGTTGATGCCAAGCGGGGAGTGTTCTGCCCATTCTGAGTACTGGGCAGCATGTTTCTTATTGTGTGCTAGTTTTGTTTGTTATAGCACCATCTAGTGGTGGCTGATTTTATAGCCTGTGCCTTTAACAAGCAGATAGAGTACTGCATTGTGGGATTGAAGCAAGGTATTCTGGGAAGAAGAAACTCCATTTTCTTCCATGTACTTCAGGGAATACACGTGTTCATGTGCTCTCCTGTAACTTCTCCAACTTGAGTTTGCTATCCTGGTAAAGCATATCTGGTAAGATCCAGTGTTTAGGAGGCTATTAACTGTATAGCAGCCAGTGCATAGGAGATGTTATTAGAATCCTGTGTTTTCTCATGTTATAGTTACATCATACTGTATACTTTCTGTTAATTATAAAGTATCAGCTGTGTGATTATGGCCCAATACTTATCTATGTCATTTGTAATTTTTATAGTTTTACCGCGCGCATGTTCTATACTGTTCACCAATAAACAAGTTAGACTACAGAGGACAGTCTGCTTATTTGGAAGATAGAATGATGGTTTAGCTGTATGCTAGATTGCACACCGTGTCAACGTGTATGAAGGCAGAACAGACACCTCAACATTTCTTGCTGGTGGTGTGCTAACCGGTGGGCTTACAGTGGGTGAAGCGATGTAGCGTTGCTGGCTACCTTCAATTGGAGCAGGTGCACATGTGCTACTTGAGTTTTTGTAGTCCGTCCACGCTTGCAAGTGCATGTTCATTAAATGTCTAAGCATGCAACTGGTATTCAAATTTCTGAGATTTTTCCCTCGGCTAAAGGTCCTTCCGCACTTCTTACAGATAACCTTTGCCTGATCAATAGGATTTTGGTCAAAAAAGTGCCACACTGCACTCTTCCTACTATGGGATAAATTTTCAGGGCTTGCACGCTGTGCTAATTTGACCGTCTTGCCAAGCTGTCCTGCAACTCTTTTTGTTTTTTTAACACGTTTTTGGACTGCTACGGGCCTGCCAGATAACGGCTGCTGCGATGTCGATACCTGCTGCGGATCCTCCTCCTCTTCTGAGCTATTGCCAGTGGCACCCTCTTCCCCCAATGGATGCCAATCCGGGTCAACAACTGGGTCATCCATCACCTCCTCTTCAATTTCATCTGCACCTTCCTCTGTGTCACCGTGTAAGGTGGTAGAGTATGCGGGAAGGGGCACCTGAGTTTCATCAGGGTCAGATTCTGGCTCAGTAGACTGCGAGGGTAATGTAGTGCTGTGGGTGAATGTACCAGCAGAATCATATAGCAGTGGCTGTGCATCAGTGCACTCCATGTCAGATTCATCTTGTACTGGGGAATTCAGGATTTGACTTGATAACCCAGGCATGGTATGTGAAAAGAGATCCATGGAGTAATCTGAAGTGTGGCCTGCCGCATCCTTCACTTTTGGTGGGGGTGAAGGACACAAGGAAAGATGTTGTTCCTGACCAGGAGCCTGCACTGATGACTCAGTGCTTGCATTTCTTGAAACTTCAGAAGAGGAGGTGATAGAGCTGGATGCTGTTTCGGCAATGTAAGACAAAACCTGTTCCTGATGCTCCGGCTTTAAAAGAGGTTTACCTACTCCCAGAAAAGGGAGCCTTCCAGGCCTTCTGGAGCCAGACGATGACGCAGGCTCAACACCTCCTGCCTTAGGTGCTATTGTGCTTTGGCACTACCAGCAGATGCACCACCACCACCATCAGTACCAGCTGCCCCCCCCCACCCACGTCCGTGGCCTCTTCCACCATACTTCCTCCTGTTTGGGAAAATGTACCCAAAATACTAGCAGATATATGGTACTGTATCAGAAGTGTACAGCTGTTTATGGAGAAGGGGAAAATTTAAATCTCCGTATATATTTCCGGAGTCACAGACAGACGCTCTCAGGCTCAGTATGGATTAGAAATCTAAAATTCAAGAAAACACCAGAAGCAACAAAAACAGTATGGATTAGACCAGAATATAAAAAGCAGAAAAAGGGTACTGTATCAGAAGATACCAGGTGTACATAGTAGAGGAGAAAATGGAAATCTCCGTATATATTTCCGGAGCAGGGGCGGACTGGCCATTTGGCAATTCTGGCAAATGCCAGAAGGGCCTTGTTCTGCCTTCATACACGTTGACACGGTGTGCAATCTAGCATACAGGTAAACCATCATTCTATCTTCCAAATAAGCAGACTGTCCTCTGTAGTCTAACTTGTTTATTGGTGAACAGTATAGAACATGCGCGCGGTAAAACTATAAAAAATACAAATGACATAGATAAGTATTGGGCAATAATCACACAGCTGACACTTTACAATTAACAAGAAAGTATACAGTATGATGCAAGTATAACATGAGAAAACACAGGATTCTAATAACATCTATGCACTGGCTGCTATACAGTTATTAGCCTCCTAAACACTGCACTGCTAGAGAAGATATGGATCTTACCAGATATGCTTTACCAGGATAGCAAACTCAAGTTGGAGAGGTTACAGGAGAGCACATGAACACGTGTATTCCCTGAAGTACATGGAAGAAAATGGAGTTTCTTACTCAGAATGGGCAGAACAGGCCTGTCTGGTCGTGGCCACTTGGCTGCTACATTGTTAACAGAATCGGTGATCTCAAGACACCCGTACTGTTAAGAGTTGTGACGGAGCACAAAGTCACTGACTCGGTCACTTACTAAAGCAAGCTCTGGGTGTAATTAGAAATATTTATCTTGCTTTCCTCCATCCAAGGTAATATTAGTAATATATCCCATCTGCTTCATGGGGACGGGGACAACATGGGCCTGTGGATTTCAAATGCCAGGGCTAAATTTCAGCCCCAGTCCGTACCTGTTCTGGAGTCACAGACAGACGCTCTCAGGCTCAGTATGGATTAGACCAGAATATAAAAAGCTGAAAAAGGGGACTGTATCACCAGATTCTAGGTGTATATAGTATAGGGGAAAATTGTAAATCTCCGTATATATTTCCGGAGTCACACACAGATAGTCAGCATGTATTTGTCTGTGATACCAGCCGATACACGGTAGTGTGTGAGGAGCGTACAGCTCTATACGGTGTGGGAAAAAATGAACGCTCGGTAACTGTGCAGAAAAAAAGAATAAAAGTATCAGTGCTGTGTAAAAGCAGTCTGCACAGCAGTGTACACACAGCAATACAGCTATCAGGCAGCCTAATAACCAGCGCTGCTGCACACAAGAAAATCCTCCCCTGTCACTGCACACTAACTGTACAGCACAATTGCTATCAGCACAAGCACAGAAGAACTTCTCTTTCCAGCCCTAACTCTCTCCCTGCTGATAAACAGCGTCAGCAACCTCTCCCTACTGTTAATATCGACAGAAGTAAAATGGAGGTCGGCGGTCAGGGCTTTTATAGACACTGTGACGCCACACAAAGCAAGAAAATCACTGCAATGCCCTTCTGTAAGATGGTGGTGGACGCTGCCCATGTCATCTCGTTGCCCACAGTGTACGTACTTGCTCATTGCCTGAGAAAATGCCCTGGAAGCATTATGGGAAAACCGACTTTGGCGCTCGGGTCGACGACCGCATGGCCGACTGCACGCTATGGTCGGGTTTTGCCCGGCGACTTATGAATCTGACCGACCTGCTTCACTCAACTCTACCCAGAATAATGGGACCGTATAAAACACCCCAAAATAATGAGACTGTATATAACACCCCAGGATATCGGGACCGTAAATAACACCCCAGAATAACGGGACCGTATATAACATCTCAGAATAACGGGACCGTATATATCACCCCAGAATAATGGGACCGTATATAACACCCCAGAATAATGGGACCGTATATAACACCCCAGAATAACGGGACTGTATATAACACCCCAGAATAACGGGACTGTATATAACACCACAGAATATTGGGACCGTATATAACACCCCAGAATAACAAGACTGTATATAACACCACAGAATATTGGGACCGTATATAATACCCCAGAATAACAAGACTGTATATAACACCTCAGAATAACGGGACTGTATATAACACCTCAGAATAACGGGACTGTATATAACACCCCAGAATATTGGGACCGTATATAACACCCCAGAATATCGGGACCGCATATAACACCACAGAATATTGGGACTGTATATAACACCCCAGAATATCGGGACCGCATATAACACCACAGAATATCGGGACCGCATATAACACCCCAGAATATCGGGACCGTATATAACACCCCAGAATATCGGGACCGCATATAACACCACAGAATATTGGGACCGTATATAACACCCCAGAATATCGGGACCGCATATAACACCCCAGAATATCGGGACCGCATATAACACCCCAGAATATCGGGACCGTATATAACACCCCCAGAATATCGGGACCGCATATAACACCACAGAATATTGGGACCGTATATAACACCCCAGGATATCGGGACCGCATATAACACCCCAGAATAACGAGACTGTATATAACACCCCAGAATATCGGGACCATATATAACACCACAGAATAATGGGACCGTATATAACACCGCAGAATAATGGGACCGTATATAACACCACAGAATAATGGGACCGATAAAACACCCCAGAATAACGGGACAGTATATAACACCCAGAATATCGGCACCGTATATAACACCACAGAATAATGGTACCATATATAACACCACAGAATAATGGGACCGTATATAACACCCCAGAATAATGGGACAGTATATAACACCCAGAATATCGGCACCGTATAAAACACCCCAGAATAACGAGACTGTATATAACACCCAGAATAATGGGACAGTATATAACACCCCAGAATAATGGGACAGTATATAACACCGAGAATATCGGCACCGTATAAAACACCCCAGAATAACGAGACTGTATATAACACCCCAGAATAATGGGACAGTATATAACACCCCAGAATAATGGGACAGTATATAACACCCAGAATATCGGCACCGTATATAACACCACAGAATAATGGGACCATATATAACACCACAGAATAATGGGACCGTATATAACACCCCAGAATAATGGGACAGTATATAACACCACAGAATAATGGGACCGTATATAACACCACAGAATACTGGGACCGTATATAACACCCCAGAATAATGGGACTGTATATAACACCACAGAATAATGGGACAGTATATAACACCCCAGAATAATGGGACCGTATATAACACATCAGAATAACGGAACCGTATATAACACCCCAGAATAATGGGACCGTATATAACACCCCAGAATAACGGAACCGTATATAACACCCCAGAATAACGGGACCGTATATAACACCCCAGAATAACAGGACAGTATATAACACCTCAGAATAACGGGACCGTATATAACACTCCAGAACATCGGGACCGTACATAACACCCCCGAATAACGAAACCGTATATAACACCCCAGAATAATGGGACCGTATATAACACCCCAGAATAACGGGACCGTATATAACACCTCAGAATAATGGGACCGTATATAACACCCCAGAATAACGGGACCGTATATAACACCTCAGAATAACGGGACAATATATAACACCCCCGAATAACGGAACCGTATATAACACCCCAGAATATCTGGACCGTATATAACACCTCAGAATAACGGGACCGTATATAACACCTCAGAATAACGGGACTGTATATAACACCCAAGAATAATGGGACTGTATATAACATCTCAGAATAACGGGACTGTATATAACACCTCAGAATAATGGGACCGTATATAACACCACAGAATATTGGGACCGTATATAACATCTCAGAATAACGAGACTGTATATAACACCCCAGAAAAACGAGACTGTATATAACACCTCAGAATAATGGGACCGTATATAACACCACAGAATATTGGGACCGTATATAACATCTCAGAATAACGAGACTGTATATAACACCCCAGAATAACGAGACTGTATATAACACCTCAGAATAATGGGACAGTATATAACACTCCAGAATATCGGGACCGTATACAGTCATGGCCAAAAGTTTTGAGAATGACACAAATATTAATTTTTACAAAGTCTACTGCTTCACTTTTTCTAATGGCAATTTGCATATACTCCAGAATGTTATAAAGAGTGATCAGCTTAACAGCAATTACTTGCAAAGTCAATATTTGGCTAGAAAATGAACTTTATCCCCAAAACACATTTCAACATCATTGCAGCCCTGCCTTAAAAGGACCAGCTAGCCTCTTTTCAGTAATTGCTCCATTAACACAGGTGTGGGTGTTGATGAGGACATGGCTGGAGATCAATCTGTCATGATTAAGTAAGAATGACACCACTGGACACTATAAAAGGAGGCTGGTGCTTGGCATCATTGTTTCTCTTCTGTTAACCATGGTTATATCTAAAGAAACACGTGCAGTCATCATTGCAATGCACAAAAATGGCCTAACAGGGAAGAGTATCGCAGCTAGAAAGATTGCACCTCAGTCAACAATCTATCGCATCATCAAGAACTTCAAGGAGAGAGGTTCCATTGTTGCCAAAAAGGCTTCAGGGCGCCCAAGAAAGACCAGCAAGCGCCAGGACCGTCTCTTAAAAGTGTTTCAGCTGCGGGATCGGGCTACCAGCAGTGCAGAGCTTGCTCAGGAATGGCAGCAGGCAGGTTTGAGTGCATCTGCACGCAATATGAGGCGGAGACTCTTGGAGCAAGGCCTGGTCTCAAGGAGGGCAGCAAAGAAGCCACTTCTCTCCAGAAAAAACATCATGGACAGACTGATATTCTGCAAAAGGTACAGGCAGTGGACTGCTGAGGAATGGGGTAAAGTTATTTTCTCTGATGAATCCCCTTTTCGATTGTTTGGGACATCAGGAAAACGCCTCATTCGGAGAAGACAAGGTGAGCGCTACCACCAGTCTTGTCTCATGCCAACTGTTAAGCATCCTGAAACCATTCATGTGTGGGGTTGCTTCTCAGCCAAGGGAATCGGCTCTCTCACAGTCTTGCCTAAAAACACAGCCATGAATAAAGAATGGTACCAGAATGTCCTCCAAGAGCAACTTCTCCCAACCCTCCAAGAGCAGTTTGGCGATCAACAATGCCTTTTCCAGCATGATGGAGCACCTTGCCATAAAGCAAAGGTGATAACTAAATGGCTCAGGGAACAAAACATAGAGATTTTGGGTCCATGGCCTGGAAACTCCCCAGATCTTAATCCCATTGAGAACTTGTGGTCAATCATCAAGAGACAGGTGGACAAACAAAAACCTAAAAATTCTGACAAAATGAAAGCATTGATTGTGCAAGAATGGACTGCTATCAGTCAGGATTTGGTCCAGAAGTTGATTGAGAGCATGCCAGGGAGAATTGCAGAGGTCCTGAAGAAGAAGGGTCAACACTGCAAATATTGACTTGCTGCATTAACTCATTCTAACTGTCAATATAAGCTTTTATTACTCATATGTTTACAATTATTATATTTCTGTCTGTGATAAAAACATCTGTCAAACACACATAAAAACCAGAGGGCAGCAGATCATGTGAAAATATAATATTTGTGTCATTCTCAAAAGTTTTGGCCATGACTGTATAACACCCCAGAATATCGGGACAGCATATAACACCCCAGAAATACGGGACCGTATATAACACCCCAGAATATCGGGACCGTATATAACACCCCAGAATATCGGGACCGTATATAACACCCCAGAATATCGGGACCGCATATAACACCCCAGAATATCGGGACCGCATATAACACCCCAGAATATCGGGACCGTATATAACACTCCAGAATATCGGGACCGTATAAAACACCCCAGAATAATGGGACAGTATATAACACCACAGAATAATGGGACCGTAGATAACACCCCCGAATAACGGAACCGTATATAACACCTCAGAATAATGGGACCGTATATAACACCCCAGAATAACGGGACCGCATATAACACCTCAGAATAAAGGGACCCTATTTAACACCCCAGAACATCGGGACCGTATATAACACCTCAGAATAACGGGACCGTATATAACACCCCAGAATATCGGGACAGCATATAACACCCCAGAATATCGGGACCGTATATAACACCCCAGAATATCGGGACAGCATATAACACCCCAGAATATCGGGACCGTATATAACACTCCAGAATATCGGGACTGTATATAACACCCCAGAATAATGGGACAGTATATAACACCACAGAATAATGGGACCGTAGATAACACCCCCGAATAACGGAACCGTATATAACACCTCAGAATAATGGGACCGCATATAACACCCCAGAATAACGGGACCGTATATAACACCCAGAATATCGGCACCGTATATAACACCACAGAATAATGGGACAGTATATAACACCACAGAATAATGGGACCGTATATAACACCACAGAATAATGGGACAGTATATAACACCACAGAATAATGGGACCGTATATAACACCCCCGAATAACGGAACCGTATATAACACCTCAGAATAATGGGACCGTATATAACACCCCAGAATAACGGGACCGCATATAACACCTCAGAATAAAGGGACCGTATTTAACACCCCAGAACATCGGGACCGTATATAACACCTCAGAATAACGGGACCGTATATAACACCTCAGAATAACGGGACTATATATAACACCTCAGAATAACGGGACTGTATATAACACCCAAGAATAATGGGACTGTATATAACACCCAGAATAATGGGACCGTATATAACATCTCAGAATAACGGGACCGTATATAACACCTCAGAATAACGGGACTGTATATAACACCTCAGAATAATGGGACCGTATATAACACCACAGAATAACGGGACCGTATATAACACCTCAGAATAACGGGACTGTATATAACACCTCAGAATAATGGGACCGTATATAACACCACAGAATAACGGGACCGTATATAACACCTCAGAATAATGGGACCGTATATAACACCACAGAATAACGGGACCGTATATAACACCTCAGAATAACGGGACCGTATATAACACCACAGAATATTGGGACCATACATAACACCCCAGAATAACAAGACTGTATATAACACCTCAGAATAACGGGACCGTATATAACACCTCAGAATAATGGGACCGTATATAACACCTCAGAATAATGGGACCGTATATAACACCCCAGAATAACGGGACCGTATATAACACCACAGAATATTGGGACCGTATATAACACCACAGAATATTGGGACCATACATAACACCCCAGAATAACGAGACTGTATATAACACCTCAGAATAATGGGACCGTATATAACACCACAGAATAACGGGACCGTATATAACACCCCAGAATAACAAGACTGTATATAACACCTCAGAATAATGGGACCGTATATAACACCACAGAATATTGGGACCGTATATAACACCCCAGAATAACGAGACTGTATATAACACCACAGAATAACGGGACCGTATATAACACCCCAGAATAACGAGACTGTATATAACACCCCAGAATAACGAGTCTGTATATAACACCTCAGAATAATGGGACAGTATTTAACACCCCAGGATATCGGGACAGCATATAACACTCCAGAATATCGGGACTGTATATAACACCCCAGAATATCGGGACAGCATATAACACCCCAGAATAATGGGACAGTATATAACACCCCAGAATATCGGGACCGTATATAACACCCCAGAATATCGGGACAGCATATAACACTCCAGAATATTGGGACCGTATATAACACCCCAGAATAACGAGACTGCATATAACACCCCAGAATAATGGGACATTATATAACACCCCAGAATATCGGGACCGTATAAAACACCCCAGAATAACGAGACCGTATATAACACCTCAGAATAACGGGACCGTATATAACACCTCAGAATAACGGGACCGTATATAACACCTCAGAATAACGGGACCGTATATAACACCCCAGAATAACGGGACCGTATATAACACCTCAGAATAACGGGACCGTATATAACACCTCAGAATAACGGGACCGTATATAACACCTCAGAATAACGGGACTGTATATAACACCCCAGAATAACGGGACCGTATATAACACCCCAGAATAATGGGACCGTATATAACACCCCAGAATAATGGGACCGTATATAACACAATGAGTGTATATAACACCCCAGAATAACGGGACCGTATATAACACCCCAGAATAATGGGACCGTATATAACACCCCAGAATAATGGGACCGTATATAACAACAATGAGTGGAACAGGCTGCCACAAGAGGTGGTGAGTTCTCCTTCAATGGAAGTCTTCAAACAGAGGCTGGATAGACATCTGTCTGGGATGATTTAGAGAATCCTGCTTTGAGCAGGGGGTTGGACCAGATGACCCAGGAGGTCCCTTCCAACTCTACCATTCTATGATTCTATGATTCTATGACCCCAGAATAATGGGACTGTATATAACACCCCAGAATAACGGGACTGTATATAACACCCCAGAATAACGGGACTGTATATAACACCCCAGAATAATGGGACTGTATATAACACCCCAGAATAACGGGACTGTATATACAGTGCCTACAAGTAGTATTCAACCCCCTGCAGATTAGCTGGTTGACACATGCGGAATTAACTTGGCATTGTGACATTTGTACTGTAGATCATCCTGGAAGTGGGAAATGCACTGCAGCAAAAATTTTTGTTTTAATTTTTTTTTTTTTTTTTTAAATGTTAAAAGTTAATTCAGAGTGTCATTTATTATTCAACCCCTCAAACACAAGAATTCTGTTTGGTCCCCCTAAAGTATTAAGAAGTAGTTCAGGCACCAAGAATAATGAGCTTCACATGTGTGGATTAATGATCTCTTTTGCCAGCCTTTTCTGACTATTTAAGACCCTCCCCAAACTTGTGAACAGCACTCATACATGGTCAACATGGGAAAGACAAAGGAGCATTCCAAGGCCATCAGAGACAAGATCGTGGAGGGTCACAAGGCTGGCAAGGGGTACAAAACCCTTTTCAAGGAGTTGGCCCTACCTGTCTCCACTGTTGGGAGCATCATCCGTAAGTGGAAGGCTTATGGAACTACTGTTAGCCTTCCACGGCCTGGACAGCCTTTGAAAGTTTCCTCCCGTGCCGAGGCCAGGCTTGTCCGAAGAGTCAAGGCTAACCCAAGGACAACAAGGAAGGAGCTCCGGGAAGATCTCATGGCAGTGGGGACATTGGTTTCAGTCAATACCATCAGTAACGTACTCCACCGCAATGGTCTCCGTTCCAGACGAGCCCGTAAGGTACCTTTACTTTCAAAGCGTCATGTCAAGGCTCGTATACAGTTTGCTCATGATCACTTGAGGACTCTGAGACAGATGGTTCAAGATTCTATGGTCTGATGAGACAAGATCGAGATCTTTGGTGCCAACCACACACGTGACGTTTGGAGACTGGATGGCACTGCATACGACCCCAAGAATACCATCCCTACAGTCAAGCATGGTGGTGGCAGCATCGTTTGTGGGGCTGTTCTCAGCCAAGGGGCCTGGCCATCTGGTCCGCATCCATGGGAGGATGGATAGCACGGCCTACCTGGAGATTTTGGCCAAGAACCTCGTCCTCCATCAAGGATTTAAGATGGGTCGTAATTTCATCTTCCAACAAGACAACGACCAAAACACACAGCAAGAAACCAGGCTGGTTCAAGAGGAAAAGTCAAGGTGTTGGAGTGGCCTAGTCAGTCTCTGACCTTAACTCAATTGAAAACTTGTGGAAGGAGCTCAAGATTAAGTCCACATGAGACACCCAAAGAACCTAGATAACTTGGAGAACATCTGCATGGAGGAGTGGGCCAAGATAACTCCACAGACCTGTGCCGGCCTGATCATGGCGTTATACATCAAAAAGACGTATATTAAGCTGATAATTGCTATAAAAACAGAGGATTATTCCACCAAATAGTTATAACACTTCAGGAGTCTAGATATTGACATAAACATCTAGAACCCTAACACTTGTAGATGTAAACCTATAACGACTGATTAACTCTAAACTATATACCAGAATAAGGACGTACACCAGAATAACGTTTTAAACCAATATGGAGTATAAACCGATTAATGGTCGTATATAAACCCTACTTGTGACTGTATTAAGGCCCTAATTATTGGACTGTATATCAAACAGCTATCTGAATAAGGGGTATATAACACCTTGTAAGGCACCGTTAACACCCCAGAATAACGGGACCTGTATATAACCCCCAGATAAGGACAAGTAATAACCTCAGAATATGGGACCGTATATAACACCTCAGAATAATGGGACCGATATAACACCCCAGAATAATCGGGACGTATATAACACCCCCGATAACGGAACCGATATAACACCTCGAATAACGGAACGTATATAACACCCAGAATAACGGACAGTATATAACACCCAGAATAATCGGGACCGTATATAACACATCAGAATAAGGACCGTATATAACACCCGCACGGGACGAATAAACTCGATCGGAAGTATATAACACTCAGAATAATGGGACCGTATATAACACCTCAGAATAAGGGACCGTATATAACACCCCAGAATACGGGACCGTATATAACACCTCAGAATAAGGACCGTAATAACACCCCAGATACGGACCGTATATAACACCTCAGAATAACGGACCGTATATAACACCTCAGAATAACGGGACCGTATATAACACCTCAGAAACGGGACGTATATAACACCGAATAATGGGACGTATATAACACCTCAGAATAACGGGACGATAACCCAGAATATGAGTATATAACACCCAGAATAGGACCGTATCAAACCCTAAACGGATTGGACCGTATATAACACATCAGAATAATCCGTAGTAACCGTATGGACCGTATAACACCAGTCTGGACATACCTTAACGACCGATATAACACCTCCAGAATAACGGACGTACACCTCATAACAACAGAACCCGAATATGGACCGATATAACACCCAGAATAACGTATCACCGCGGACCGTATTAACACCCGAATAACGGACCGTATATACAACCGTCAGAATAACGGACCGTATATTTGAAACCTCGATATAGGGACTGTATAAAACCTCAGAATACTGGACTGTATATAACACCCCAGAATACTGGGCGTATTAACACCCGATATAACGGTGCACTGTTATAACACCCAGAATAAGGGACCGTATATAAACCCTCAGAATAAATGGGACGTTATAACACTCAGAATAACGGGACTGTATATAACACCCAGAATAAGGGACCGTATATAACACCTCCATGAATAGGGACGTATATAACATCTCCAATAACGGACGTATATAACACCTCAGAATAAGGACCGTAATAACACCCAGAATATGGGACGTATTAACACCACAGAATAACGGGACCGTATATAACACACCCAGAATAACTGGACCGTTATAAACCCAGAATAATGGGACCGTATATAACACCCAGAATAATCGGGACCGATTTAACCACCAGAATAATGGGACGTATAAACCCAGAATAACGGGACGATAAACACCCAGAATAACTGGACCGTAATAAACATCTCAGAATAAGGGACCGTATATAACACCCCAATCGGCGACGTTTAAAAGAATAGCTGTATAAACACCAGAATAATGGGAGTATATAAACCCAAATATGGGACGTATAAATCAATAGGACATATAACAGATAAGGGACCGTTATAACACTCCGATATGGACGTTATAACCAATAATGCTTATAACACCAAATTCGGGTTAACAGATTGGCGACTTAACACCCAGAATACGGACCGTATATAACACCCAGAATAAGGGACGTAATAACACCCAGAATAAGGGACCTATATAACACCAGAATACGGGACGTTATAAACCCAGAATAAGGGACGTATATAACACCCAGATAAGGGACGTATATAACCCAGAATAGGGACTGTATATAACACCCAGAATAAGGGACCGTATATAACACCCAGAATAAGGACCGTATATAACACCCAGAATAAGGGACCGTATATAACACCAGAATAATGGGACGTATATAAACCCAGAATAAGGGACGTATATAACACCCAGAATAGGGACGTATATAACACCAGAATAGGGACCGTATATAACACCCAGAATCGGGAAGCAGTATAACACCCCGAATAAGGGACGTATATAACACCTCAGAATAACGGGACCGTATATAACACCCGAATAACGGACGATATAACACCAGAATACGGAAACCGTAATAACACCCCAGAATAAGGACCGTATATAACACCCAGAATAAGGACCGTATATAACACTCAGAATAAGGGACCGTATAACACCCAGAATAAGGACCGTATATAACACATCAGAATAATGGGACCGTATATAACACCAGAATAACGGACGTATATAACACCCAGAATAACGGGACCGTATAAACACCCAGAATAAGGGACCGTATATAACACCAGAAAGGACCGTATAACCTATAACGGGACGTATATAACACCCAGAATAACGGACCGTATATAACACCCAGAATAATGGGACGTATATAACACCCAGAATAAGGACCGTATATAACACCCAGAATATCGGACCGTATATAACACCCAGAATAAGGGACGTATATAACACCCAGATAAGGGACCGTATATAACACCTCAGATAACGGACCGTATATAACACCCAGAATACGGGACCGTATATAACACCCAGAATAAGGACCGTATAACACCCCAGAATATCGGACCGTATATAACACCCAGAATAAGGACCGTATATAACACCTCAGAATAACGGGACGTATATAACACCCAGAATAAGGGACCGTATATAACACCCAGAATACGGGACCGATATAACACCCAGAATAACGGGACCGTATATAACACCCCAGAATAACGGACCGTATATAACACCAGAATAAGGACCGTATATAACACCCAAAAACGGGACCGTATATAACACCAGAATAAGGGACGATAACACCCGAATAACGGACCGTATATAACACCAGAATACGGACGTATAAACACCCAGAATAACGGGACGTATATAACACCCAAATATGGACGTATATAACACCCAGAATAACGGGACGTATATAACACCCCAGATAATGGGACAGTATATAACACCCCAGAATAGGGACCGTATATAACACCCCAGAATATCGGACCGTATATAAACCCCAGATAAGGGACCGTATATAACACCTCAGAATAAGGACCGTATATAACACCCCAGAATAAGGGACCGTATATAACACCCCAGAAAAGGACCGTAATAACACCCAGAATAATGGGACCTATATAACACCAGAATACGGGACCGTATATAACACCCCAGAATAACGGGGACCGTATATAACACCCAGAATAACGGACCGTATATAACACCCAGAATAGGGACCCGTAATATAACACCCCAGAATAACGGGACGTATATAACACCCAGAATAAGGGACCGTATATAACACCCAGAATAACGGACCGTATATAACACCTCAGAATAACGGACCGTATATAACACCCCAGAATAACGGACGTATATAACACCCAGAATAAGGGACGTATATAACACCCCAGAATAACGGGACCGTATATAACACCCAGAATATGGACCGATATACACCCGAATAGGGACGTAACACCCAGAATAACGGGACGTATATAACACCCCAAATAACGGAACCGTATATAACACCTCAGAATAAGGGACCGTATATAACATCTCAGAATAACGGAACTGTATATAACACAGCAGAATAACGGGACCATATATAACACCCCAGAATAATGGGACCGTATATAACACACCAGAATAATGGGACTGTATATAACACCCCAGAATAATGGGACCGTATATAACACACCAGAATAACGGGACAGTATATAACACACCAGAATAATGGGACCGTATATAACACACCAGAATAACGGGACAGTATATAACATCTCAGAATAACGGGACCGTATATAACATCTCAGAATAACGGGACTGTATATAACACCCCAGAATAACGGGACCGTATATAACATCTCAGAATAACTGGACACGGATGGTTGTCTTCAAACAATCCTCTTCAGGAAAAAGACGGCGGTGAATGCCCTAGTTCACACTACTTCGTCTCATCCGAGGTCTTTGGTCAATTCTGTCCCCATAGGACAATTTTTGCGTTTAAGACGCATTTGTTCTAGAGATGAAGATTTTTTATAGCAAGCAGTTTTATTGAAAGAGAGGTTTTTAGAACGTGGGTACAGTAGGAGGTCCATAAAGAGGGCCTTCAATAGAGCTAAACATAGCACTCGGCATGATGCTCTATACACTTGGCAATCGAGAGAGGAAACCAATGTGGTACGTTTTATTGCACAATTCAGTGGACAAAGTGATATGTTAAGACAATGTTTGAATAAACACTGGGACATATTGAAGGTGGATCCAGTGTTGTCGAGATACATTGGGGACAGGCCACACGTGACGTTTAGGAGGTCTCAGAATCTGAAAGACAGATTGGTCAAGAGTCATTTCATCAGGGATCCACAAATCAAGTCTTCTAACAAAGGCGGGTGTAAACCTTGTGGGTCATGTGTGGCATGCCCCAATGTTGTCAAGACGAACTGTTTTGACAACTTTGATGGTTCTAATCACTTTGAAATAAAACAGAATATCACTTGCACATCCTCGGCTGTAATATACTTGGCTGAATGCCCATGTAATTTGAAATATGTCGGTCTGACCACCAGACAGTTAAAAATCAGGGTACGGGAGCACGTACTGGGCATCAAGGCAGCAGCTAAGGTGGAGGACATGTCAATGCTAAAAACTATCCCCAGACATTTTAAGCTGTACCATGATTGTGATTATTCTCCATTAAAGGTCTCGGGGATAGATCTTCTGGTTGTCAATAACAGAGGAGGTAACATCAGTAAACGTTTATCTCAACTTGAAGCCAGGTGGATATGGACATTAAATACGGTGTCACCACTTGGCCTCAATGAGTGCCTCTCATTTGTACCCTTTTTATAATTATTTTATTGTATTATGATCTTTGTTCTGTATTTTATACAGAGTTTCTCTTTTTTTAGGTGTGTGTTTTTTGTATGTTCTTTTAATTATTTCTGTCTATTCTTATTTATTTTAGTTTATTTTCCAGTATTTGTGCGTATGGCCTTCTGGACTGGATTAAAGTGCGCATCCCACAACAAATATGCTATATCTGGCTATTTATTTTGTGCTTTGTATTAATATGTTCCCTTATTGTTCCATTAAGTATTTGAACTGTGTAATCACTATTTTGTTTCACACACTTGTGTATATATTTTTATATATTTTTATTGTTTTTTATATGCATAGTGGAAGCATTACTACACATTAGTAATTTTGAAATTTATTTAAAAAAAATTTTTTTGTTTTGGTGGGTTCACTGGGTTACTATATATATTAATTTTTTAGCTGTTTGTGTTTTTTTATACACGTAATACATTAATCATTTGGTGTATTGGCTTATATAGTCAGAGTGTACACGTTTATTCACTGCCATTATTATTATTTTTATGCACAAACAGATTGTCAGTGAAGGCATAGCGCTGTGAATAAGTCGCCGGATGGTCAATACTGCACTGGTTTTATATTCACCTATGCCTTGCAGCGATGTTGTGCGCATGTCGGCTAGATGGAGGCCGGTGGTCGCATGGCGACGGCGTCTCTACATGTCCTGGCGGCCGGGCACTTCCGGTTTCGTCTGGGTCATGTGACGCGAGTCTCCATGACGACTTCCGGTCTTCCGCTGGCCGCGATGCGCCGGAGCGGCATCAGCTGATTTCATTAAGACACTATTTAAGGACTGGAGGCATAAACCACACACATCCCCCTGACGAAGGTTATCTAATACCGAAACGCGCGTCGGGGCGCGTTCTTCCTTGGCTGGCAGCATCCCCACACAGGTTCGCAGGTAGCGGTTCATATTATTCTGTCCTCATTTGGTGGAGTCACGCTGTTTGCACTTTTTTTATTTTTTCTGGCTGCACCGCACTTATTTTATTATGCTTATCTAGTGGTAAAGGTTTTTTTGCACTTAGCACATATGCACATAGTTGTGTAGTGCAGTGAGATTATACATTTTGAGCACTTTTAGTGTGTTATTCCACATTTTCTGTGAGGATTTATCTATTTCACAATCCCTGGGACCTATATAATATATAATTTTTTTCACTGTATATATTATTTGATTTATATTATTTGGTTATTACATCTGCTGTCAGCCTATGCATTTTGCATTTTTCATTGTTTTATTTGTTATATGTTTTTTCTAATTATTGTTGCATATATAACATTGCCTAAATAAAGATTACACATGATATTGTGATATGTGGTATTCGCATTCTTGAGAACGTCATCAATATTTGATTTTTTAATATCTAGTGCATGCACTTTTATAATCCTGGTCAACTTGGTATCCACCTGTCCATATCCATGTCTTTTATATAAGGTTTCTTCTTTTTCGGATGGTCTACCATCCTACACTTCTTGGAACATTGGTAGTATTTTGTTAGTCACTTATAGGTGCATGATTGTAATATTATATTTTTTCACATAATAAGGGTGCATATACATGTATATATTTGTCACGCACAGTATACACCAGTTTTCCTTGTGCATTTTTTTTCCGTATATAACACCCCAGAATAACGAGACCGTATATAACACCCCAGAATAATGAGACTGTATATAACACCCCAGAATAATGGGACTGTATATAATACTCAGAATAATGGGACGTATATAACATCTCAGAATAACGGAATGTATATAACACCCCAGAATAATGGACCGTATATAACACCCCAGAATAATGGGACCGTATATAAACACCCAGAATAACGGGACCGTATAAAACACCCAGAATAAGGGACCGTATATAACACCCAGAATAAGGACCGTATATAACACAGAATAAGGGACGTATATAACACCCAGAATAACGGGACCGTATATAACACCCCAGAATAAGGGACCGTTATAACACCAGAATAACGGGACCGTATAAACACCCCAGAATAATGGGACCGTATATAACACCCCAGAATAATGGGACCGTATAATAACATCTCAGAATAACGGGACCGTATATAACACCCCAGAATAACGGGACCGTATATAACACACCAGAAGAATGAGACCGTATATAACATCTCAGAATAACGGGACCGTATATAACACCTCAGAATAACGGGACCGTATATAATATCTCAGAATAATGGGACCGTATATAACACCCCAGAATAACGGGACCGTATATAACACCCAGAATAATGGGACCGTATATAACACACCAGAATAATGGGACTGTATATAACACCCCAGAATAACGGGACCGTATATAACATCTCAGAATAACGGGGCCGTATATAACACCCCAGAATAACAGGACCGTATATAACACACCAGAATAATGGGACCGTATATAACATCTCAGAATAACGGGACCGTATATAACACCCCAGAATAACGGACCGTATATAACATCTCAGAATTTCAGGACCGTATATAACACACCAGAATAATGGGACCGTATATAACATCTCAGAATAACGGGACCGTATATAACCCCAGAATATCGGACCGTATATAACATCTCAGAATAACGGGACCGTATATAACATCTCAGAATAACGGGACCGTATATAACACCCCAGAATATCGGGACAGGATATAACACCCCAGAATATCGGGACCGTATATAACACCCCAGAATATCGGGACCGTATATAACACCTCAGAATAACGGGGGACCGTATATAACATCTCAGAATAACGGGACTGTATATAACATCTCAGAATAATGGGACTGTATATAACACCCCAGAATAACGGGACCGTATATAACACCCCAGAATAACGGGACCGTATATAACATCTCAGAATAACGGGACCGTATATAACACCTCAGAATAACGGGGGACCGTATATAACATCTCAGAATAACGGGACCGTATATAACATCTCAGAATAACGGACCGTATATAACACCCCAGAATAACGGGACCGTTATAACACCCCATAATTATGGGACCGTATATAACATCTCAGAATAACGGGACAGTATATAACACCACGGAATAATGGGACCGTATATAACATCTCAGAATAACGAGACCGTATATAACACCCCAGAATAATGGGACCGTATATAACATCTCAGAATAACGGGACCGTATATAACACCCCAGAATAACGGCGGACCGTATATAACATCTCAGAATAACGGGACTGTATATAACACCCCAGAATAACGGGGACCGTATATAACATCTCAGAATAATGGGACTGTATATAACACCCCAGAATAAAGGGGGACCGTATATAACATCTCAGAATAACGGGACTGTATATAACACCCCAGAATAACGGGGACCGTATATAACATCTCAGAATAACGGGACCGTATATAACACACCAGAATAACGGGGGACCGTATATAACATCTCAGAATAACTGGACCGTATATAACACACCAGAATAATGGGACCGTATATAACATCTCAGAATAACGGGACCGTATATAACATCTAAATACGGACGTATAAACACCCAGAATAAGGGACCGTATATAACACCCCAAATAATGGACGTATATAACACCTCGAATAGGACTGTTATAACACCCCAGAATAACGGGACCGTATAAACACCAGAATAAGGATATATAACACCAGAATAAGGGACGTATATAACACTCAGAATAACGGACTAATAAACCAGAATAATGGACGTATAAACACCAGAATACGGGCTATATAACACCCCAAATAAGGGACCGATATAACACCAAAAATGGGACTGTATATAACACTCAGAATAAGGGACTTAAAACACCCCAGAATAAGGGACCGTATATAAACTCAGAATAACGGGACCGTATATAACACCCAGATAACAGGGACCGTATATAACACCAGAAAATGGGACCGTAATAACAAAATAAGGACGTATATAACAACCAGAATAACGGGACCGTATATAACACCCAAGAATAATGGGACGTATATAACACTCAGAATAAGGGACCGTATATAACACCAGAATAACGGGACCGTATATAACACCAGAATAACGGGACCGTATATAACACCCCAGAATAAGGGACCGTATATAAACCCAAGAATAACGGGACCAAAAACCCCAGAATACATTTAACACCCCAGAATAACGGGAACCGATAAGCTAAATCTCAGAATAAAGGGACCGTATAAACACCCAGAATAACGGGACCGTATATAACACCCAGAAAACGTAAACCCCAAAACGGACCGTATATAACACCCAGAATAACGGGACCGTATATAACACCAGAATAACGGGACCGTATATAATAACTCAGAATAATGGGCCGTATATAACACTCAGATAAAGGACGTATATAACCCAGTATATAACACCCCAGAATAATGGGACCGTATAAACCACCAGAATAATGGGACTGTATATAACACCCAGAATAAGGGACCGTTATATAACACATAATACGGGCCTATATAACACCCAGAATAACAGGACCGTAATAAACACCAGAATAATGGGACCGTATATAACACCAGAATAAGGGACCGTATATAACACCCAGAATAACGAGCCGTATATAACACTCAGAATAAAGGACCGTATATAACACACCAGAATAATGGGACCGTATATAACATCTCAAATAACGGGACCGTATATAACACCCCAGAAATCGGGCCTATATAACATCTCAGAATAACGGGACCGTATATAACACCCAGAATAACGGGACCGTATATAACACCCAGAATACGGGACAGTATAAACACCCCAGAATACGGGACCGATAAACACTCAGAATAACGGGACCGTATATAAACACCTCAGAATAACGGGGACCGTATATAACGATAGAATACGAACGATATAACATCTCAGAATAATGGGACCTGTATATAACACCCAGAATAACGGGACCGTATATAACACCCAGAATAACGGGACCGTATATAACATCTCAGAATAAGGGACCGTATATAACACCTCAGAATAACGGGGACCGTATATAACATCTCAGAAAACGGGACCGTATATAACATCTCAGAACAACGGGACCGTAATAATACAACACCCCAGAATAACGGGACCGTTTATAACACCCCATAATTATGGGACCGTATATAACATCTCAGAATAACGGGACAGTATATAACACCCATCGGAATAATGGACCGTAATATAACACTCAGAATAAGGGACCGTATATAACACCCCAGAATAAGGGGACCGTATATAACATCTCAGAATAACGGGACCGTATATAACACCCCAGAATAATGGCGGACCGTATATAACATCTCAGAATAACGGGACCGTAATAACACCCCAGAATAACGGGACCAAGACTATATAACATCTCAGAATAACGGGACTGTATAAACACCCCAGAATAAAGGGGACCGTATATAACATCCTCAGAATAACGGGACTGTATATAACACCCAGAATAACGGGGACCGTATATAACATCTCAGAATAACGGGACCGTATATAACGACACCAGAATAACGGGGGACCGTATATAACATCTCAGAATAACTGGACCGTATAAACACACCAGAATAATGGGACCGTATATAACATCTCAGAATAACGGA